>PVKV010007431.1:0-29090 GCA_004027835.1 Alouatta palliata | reverse complement strand
TGTCAGATGGGTAGACTGCAATAATTTTTTCCCATTCTGTTGGTTGCCGATTCACTCTAATGACTGTTTCTTTTGCTGTGCAGAAGCTGTGGAATTTGATTAGGTTCCATTTATCTATTGGCTTTTGTTGCCAATGCTTTTGGTGTTTTGGTCATGAAGTCCTTGCCTATGCCTATGTCCTGAATGGTTTTGCCTATATTTTCTTCTAGGGTTTTTATGGTGTTAGGTCTTATGTTTATGTCTTTAATCCATCTGGAGTTAATTTTAGTGTAAGGTGTCAGGAAGGGATCCAGTTTCTGCTTTCTGCACATGGCAGCGAGTTTTCCCAGCACCATTTATTAAACAGGAAATCCTTTCCCCGTTGCTTGTTTTTGTCAGGTTTGTCAAAGATCAGATGGTTGTAGATGTGTTGTGTTGCCTCCGAGGCCTCTGTTCTGTTCCATTGGTCTGTATCTCTGTTTTGGTACTAGTACCATGCTGTTTTCATTACTGTAGCCTTGTAGTATAGTTTGAAGTCTGGTAGTGTGATGCCTCCAGCTTTGTTCTTTTTGCTTAGAATTGACTTGGCTATGCGGGCTCTCTTTTGGGTCCATATGAAGTTTAAGGTGGTTTTTTCCAGTTCTGTGAAGAAGGTCATTGGTAGCTTGATGGGGATAGCGTTGAATCTGTAAATTACTTTGGGCAGTATGGCCATCTTCATTATATTGATTCTTCCTAACCATGAACATGGAATGTTTCTCCATCTGTTTGTGTCCTCTCTTACTTCGCTGAGCAGTGGTTTGTAGTTCTCCTTCAAGAGGTCCTTTACGTTCCTTGTTAGTTGTATTCCTAGGTATTTTATTCTATTTGTAGCAATTGTGAATGGCAGTTCATTCTTGATTTGGCTCTCTTTAAGTCTGTTATTGGTGTATAGGAATGCTTGTGATTTTTGCACATCGATTTTATATCCTGAAACTTCGCTGAAGTTGCTCATCGGTTTCAGGAGATTTTGAGCTGAGACAATGGGGTGTTCTAGATATACAATCGTGTCATCTGCAAATGGAGACAATTTGACTTCCTCCTTTCCTATTTGAATACCCTTTATTTCTTTTCTTACCTGATTGCTCTGGCTAGAACTTCCAGTACTATATTGAATAGGAGTGGTGAGAGAGGGCATCATTGTCTAATGCCAGATTTCAAAGGGAATGCTTCCAGTTTTTGCCCATTCAGTATGATATTAGCTATGGGTTTGTCGTAAATAGCTTTTATTATTTTGAGATACGTTCCATCAATATCTAGTTTATTGAGGGTTTTTAGCATAAAGGGCTGTTGAATTTTGTCAAAGGCCTTCTCTGCATCAATTGAGATAATCATGTGGTTTTTGTCTTTGGTTCTGTTTATGTGGTGAATTATGTTTACAGACTTGCATATGTTGAACCAGTCTTGCATCCCTGGGATGAAGCCTACTTGATCATGGGGATAAGCTTTTTGATGCGCTGTTGCAATCGGTTTGCCAGTATTTTATTGAAGATTTTTGCATCTATGTTCATCATGGATATTGGCCTGAAGTTTTCTTTTCTTGCTGAGTCTCTGCCGGGTTTTGGTATCAGGATGATGGTGATCTCATAAAGTGATTTGGGAAGGATTCCTTCTTTCTGGATTGTTCGGAATAGCTTCAGAAGGAATGGTACCAGCTCCTCTTTGTATGTCTGGTAGAGTTCGGCTGTGAACCCATCTGGACCTGGGCTTTTTTTGGGTGGTAGGCTCTTAATTGCTGCCTCAACTTCAGACCTTGTTATTGGTCTATTCAGGGTTTCGGCTTCTTCCTGGTTTAGGCTTGGGAGGATGCAAACATTCAGGAATTTATCCATTTCTTCCAGGTTTACTAGTTTATGTGCATAGAGTTGTTTGTAATAATCTCTGATGATGGTTTGAATTTCTGTGGAATCTGTGGTGATATCCCCTATATCGTTTTTTATTGCATCTATTTGATTATTCTCTCTTTTCTTTTTTGTTAATCTGGCTAATGGTCTGTCTATTTTGTTGACCTTTTCAAAAAACCAGCTCCTGGATTTATTGATTTTTTGAAGGGTTTTTTGTGTGTCTATCTCCTTCAGTTCTGCTCTGATCTTAGTTATTTCTTGTCTTCTGCTAGGTTTTGAGTTTTTTTTTATCTTGCTCCTCTAGCTCTTTCAATTTTGATGATAGGGTGTCGATTTTAGATCTCTCTTTGCTTCTCATGTGGGCATTTATTGCTATATATTTTCCTCTAGACACTGCTTTAAATGTGTCCCAGAGATTCTGGTATGTTTTGTCTTTGTTCTCGTTGGTTTCGAAGAACATCTTTATTTCTGCCTTCATTTCATTGTTTATCCAGTCAACATTCAAGAGCCAGTTGTTCAGTTTCCATGAACCTGGGTGGTTCTGAGTTAGTTTCTGAATTCTGAGTTCTAACTTGATTGCACTGTGGTCTGAGAAACTTTGTTATGATTTCCGTTCTTTTGCATTTGCTGAGGAGTGATTTACTTCCAATTTTGTGGTCAGTTTTAGAGTCGGTGTGATGTGGTGCTGAGAAGAATGTATGTTCTGTGGATTTGGGGTGGAGAGTTCTGTAAATGTCTATTAGGTTTGCTTGGTCCAGGTCTGAGTTCAAGTCCTGGATATCCTTGTTAATTTTCTGTCTCTTTGATCTGTCTAATATTGACAATGGGGTGTTCAAGTCTCCCACTATTATTGTGTGGGAGTCTAAGTCTCTTTGTAAGTCATTAAGAACTTGCCTTATGTATCTGGGTGCTCCTGTATTGGGTGCGTATGTATTTAGGATCGTTAGCTCTTCCTGTTGCATTGATCCTTTTACCATTATGTAATGCCCTTCTTTGTCTCTTTTGATCTTTGTTGGTTTAAAGTCTATTTTATCAGAGACAGGAATTGCAACTCCTGCTTTTTTTTTGCTCTCCATTTGCTTGGTAAATCTTCCTCCATCCCTTTACTTTGATCCTTTGTGTATCCTTGCATGTTAGATGGGTTTCCTGCATACAGCACACCGATGAGTTTTGGCTTTTTATCCAATTTGCCAGTCTGTGTCTTTTGATTGGGGCATTTAGCCCATTTACATTTAGGATTAATACTGTTATGTGTGAATTTTATCCTGCCATTTTCATGCTAGCTGACTGTTTTGCCCATTAGTTGATACAGTTTCTTCATTGTGTTGATGCTCTTTACCGTTTGGTATGTTTTTGGAGTGGCTGGTACTGGTTGTTCCTTTCTATGTTTAGTGCCTCTTTCAGAGCTCTTGTAAAGCAGGCCTGGTGGTGATGAAATCTCTGAGTACTTGTTTGTTAGCAAAGGATTTTATTTTTCCTTCACTTAGGAAGCTTAATTTGGCTGGATATGAAATTCTGGGTTGCAAGTTCTTTTCTTTAAGGATGTTAAATATTGGCCCCCACTCTCTTCTGGCTTGCACGGTTTCTGCTGAGATATCTGCCATGAGTCTGATGGGCTTCCCTTTGTGGGTAACCTGACCTTTCTCTCTGGCTGCCCTTAGCATTTTCTCCTTCATTTCAACCCTGGTGAATCTGACGATTATGTGCCTTGGGGTTGCTCTTCTTGAGGAATATCTTTGTGGAGTTCTCTGTATTTCCTGTACTTGAATATTGGCCTGCCTTGCTAGGTTGGGGAAGTTCTCCTGGATAATATCCTGAAGAGTATTTTCCAGCTTGCATTCATTCTCTCCGTCACATTCAAGTACATCTATCAAAGGTAGATTAGGTCTTTTCACATAGTCCCATATTTCTTGGAGACTTTGTTCATTCCTTTTTACCCTTTTTTCTCTAATCTTGCCTTCTCGTTTTATTTCATTGAGTTGATCTTTGACGTCTGATATCCTTTCTTCTGCTTGGTCTGTTTGGCTGTTGAAACTTGTATATGCTTTGCAAAGTTCTCGTGTTGTGTTTTTCAGCTCCATCAATTTCGCCTATATTCCTAAGTTGTTTATTCTCATTAGCATTTTGTCAAACCTTTTTTCAAGGTTCTTAGTTTGTTTGCATTGGGTTAGAACATGTTCTTTTAGCTCACAGAAGATTCTTATTACCCACCTTCTGAAGCCTGATTCTGTCAATTCATCACACTCATTGTCCATCCAGCCTTGTTCCCTTGCTTATGAGGAGTCGTGATCCCTTGTAGGAGGAGAGGCATTCTGGTTTTGGGTGTTTTCATCCTTTTTGCACTGGTTTCTTCCCATCTTTGTGGATTTATCCCCCTGTCATCTTTGTAGTTGTTGACTTTCAGATTGGGTCTCTGAGTGGACATCCAGTTTGTTGACGATGAAGTTATTTCTTTCTGTTTCTTAGTTTTCCTTCTAACAGTCTGGCCCCTCTGCTGTAGGACTGCTGAAATCCACTCCAGGCCCTGCTTGCCTGGGGATCACCTGCAGCGGCTGCAGAACAGTAAGGGTTGCTGCCAGTTTCTTCTGCTATGTTTGTCCCAGAGGGATACCCGCCAAATGTCAGTGTGAGCTCTCCTTTATGAGGTGACTCTTTGAATATACAGGGGTTAGGGAGCTGCTTGAGGAGACCATCTGTCCTTTATAGGAGCTCAAGTGCTGAGCTGTGTGCTCCGTTGTTCATTCAGAGCTGCTGGGTAGGTACTTAGTCTGCTGCAGCAGAACTCATAAACTCCTTTTTTTTTTCCCCCAGGTGCTCTGTCCCAGGGAGTTAGGGCTTTATTTATGAGTTTCCTTTGTGCTGCTGCCTTTTTTTCAGGGCTGCCCTGCCCAGTGAGGAGGCAGCCTAATCACTGTCTGCCTGCAGAGGCTTTGCTGAGCCGCTGTGGGCTCCGCCCAGCTGCCGTGTGAACTTCCCTGCAGTCCTGTTCATATGGGTGTAGTTAGAACTGCCTCTGCAATGGCGGCCCACCTCTATAATGGCGGACTCTCTCTGTAATGGCGGGCTGCCTCGGCAATGGCAAACTACCTCCGTAGTAGTGGACTGCCTCGGTAATGGCAGGCACCCCTCCCCCACAGAGCTGGACCGTCCCAGGTTCAGCTGTGCTTGCTGTGAAACTCTCAATCCAGAGTGTTTCAGATTGCTGTTTTTTTTTGTGGGGGTGGGACCAGCCGAGCCTGGTCACCTGGCTCCCTGCCTCAGAGCCTTTTTTTTAGTTGAACAGTCGACTGCCTCCCAGGTGTTCCAGTCGCCTGTTGAAAAGGCACCAGGATCTGTGTGATTTTACATGCGGCAATCCACTGCACTGGCTGAAACAGCCGCACTGAGATTCATGGTGCTTTTTTTGCCCGGGAATCTCCTGGCCTGGCTCCCTGTTTCAGCCTTCCCAGAGCTCCAATCGCCAGCTAAAACGTTGCCCAGACCCTTGTATTTTGTACGGAGAACCGCCGTGCCGGGGCACTGGCAAAACAGCCGCGCCGGCCATAACAGCTGTGCTGGCAACCCATGGGGCTCCTCCACCTGGGAATCTCCTTGTCTGTGGGCAATAAAAATCCTTCTGGAAATGTGGTGTCCACTCACCCTCTGCGCTTTCACTGGGAGCTGCAATCTGAGCTGCTCCTAATGGGCCATCTTGGATCCCTCTCCCGATGTTATATTTTAAGATAAAATGTATATATATATAATTAAGTATATTTTCATATGTGCTTTATTCCTTATATGATATAATGTAAATATGTTTATACCATACACCTTTATTTATTCATTTATTTTTGAGACAGGGTCTCACTCTGTTGCCCATGCTGGAGTGCAGTGGCTGATCATGGTTCACTGCACCCTTGATCTTCTGGGCTTAAGTGATTCTCCCACCTCAGCCTCCAAAGTAGCTGGGACTACAGGCATGTGCCACCATGGCCGGCTAATATTTTGATTTTTATTTTTATAGAGATAGGTCTCACCATTTTGCCCAGGCTGGTCTTGAACTCCTGGGCTCAACTTATCCTTCTGCCTAAGCGTCCCAGAGTGCTGGGATTACAGACATGAGCCATGGGGCTTAATTGCTAAGATCATCCCTCTTCCACTTTTGATATTCATCTACATCAAAGTGTTGTCTGGGAGATGGGAACCCTACTCAGTACTCTAATGGAAAGTTGCATCAGGACATAAGAAGAAAAATGTAATCAGATTCATTTCTGTCTCAGTTATCTTGAAGATCATGTCAGAATAATTATATGGTGAAAACACTAACTACATTTCACATTCCTCAGAGAAATCTTTTCATTAGGTGATATACCTGTCACATGAGCAACTGGTGGTAGAAAATGATGTTTTTCTTCTGTTTGTCCGAAAACTCTCTTAATCACACAATGTGCATATCAGGTGTGAGTGCCACTGGGAAGAATTATTCATCAAATGTAGTGTGACCCCAGTGTTACTGGCTACTGAAGAACTAATTTCTATAAGCCTCGGGTACTTGTTAACTAGAACTGCTGTAAGGGTACAGTGCAATTTCAGTTTCCTATGAAAATCAATTTTAGGATATCAAGTTTAATCACCCCAAGCTATTTATCTATGTATGGCACAAATAAAGTCCCTTATAGAGCCTGATGCTTTAGTAAAGATAGTTATATTCCCATGTTTATACAGTTGATAATTACAAATCATTTCATAAACCCAACAGATGAGAAACCTTTAATGCAGACTGGCCTATCCGTGTTTGAGAATAAATTTGGCAGGCATTAAAAATGCTTATGTTAGGGTAATGTGACTGGAGAGAGCATTTGGAGCAGTAGGAAGAAACGCTCTTTGAACTACCAGGAAATGTCTTTCCCTACTAGGTACTTTATTTCTGTGCTAGCCAGAAAAATGTCCAAAAAATTCTCTCTCAACAATGCACCTGCACAATGTGTGTATCAGCCCAGTTAAACTCCACATGCAATCTTTAGCTGTCAAGGGAAGTAATAAAAGATGTATTGCTACACACCACCATATGTCAGTCTATTAAATTTCCACATACTTCTGATGAATTTTTTTGCCTTCTACTATTTTGGTGGGAATGAAAGTTGCCCACCTGAAAGTACTCAATGAGCATAGAGATTCCAGGGCCTCTGCTGGCCTTTGCCCATACCTGCGATGCTCTAAGGTGTCCCTGTTGACAGTAAAGTGACGACTGCCTCCTTTCCTCTGACTTTGAGCTCACTTTGAGGGAGGAGAGTGGTACTGTGGACACTTGAGTTCTCACTTAACGTTCACCACTGGGCGTGAGAAGAGAAACAGGACCATTTAGAAATTTGATAGCAGGTGTCCATCACTGAATTTCCATGAGGACTGGCTACATTTTTCAGCTTTGGTTGAAATGTAAAAGAAGTGTGAAAACAAAACTCTTTAAGATTCTGCAGGGGAGGAGTCACAGCCTTTAGTTTTAAGGGCTGCACAATGCCAACTCAGGTTCTTGGAGCTAATTTTTTTTTTTTTTTTCTCACACAAAGGCAGTTTGCTTAAACTTTCCAGCCCGAGTTTTTTTTCCCCTACTAATTTGAAAGGAGCAAATGAACTCAAAGCCTGACACATAGTAGGCACGAAGTCAAATTTAGAGAACTTTTTTTCTTTTTCCTTCCCATCTAGTTTATACTAGCCTTTTCTGGTCTTGAAATTTGGAGTTAGAAGATATGTCCTGAGAACTTCCTGCCTACTTGTCAGATTAAATGAGAACCTGCACTTGTGAGGTTTTGCTGGATCCATTTATCATTTCCACTTGCTATAAAGTAGTCCCAGTATTTATTAGACTTTATAATTGTCTAGTTCCCTATATTTATGCATGTGTTTTCTGAGTGTATCGTTTCAGTGTTATTTCAGTGGCTTTCCATACAAATCCCACTCCAGAGTAGCTTCACTCTCATTTCATAGATGTGATACTTTCCAAGTCACACAAAAGCTCCTCCAAGTACATGATGACAGAGGTAGGTCCTGTTTGCAGGTTAGTCCCCATGTTCCATTGCTTGTTGCCTTAGAAGGTCTGCTCTTTGTGGCTTAGTGCAGCTGAGGTAGAAGAAACTACCTGCCCTGAGGGAAGACGCAGCATGCAGTGGGACATGGTGTGAAAAGCATCTCGGTGTTGAGCGCTTGGGTATTCCAGAGGCAAAAGAAAGTACCCAAGTGTGTTTCAGAAACTAGAAAAGAATTGTTCCCAGAAACATTCTCTGCTGTGCGATCCTGAGAAACATTGTTAGATCCCTACTGCCTCCTAGATTTTGAGGTGTCCTGGATTTTCAGGTCAGGTAGCCATGCATACATGGCACTGGCAGATAACCCTTGTCAGTAAGCTCACCTCAGCTTTGGAAGCCCCGTCCCATCCCAGACTATTTGTGTTGTGTGTGCTGCAGAGGGATGCCCTTCTCTTCTTCCCTCTCCCTCTCCCCTCCAGGCAGTTCTGGTTCTTTTGGAACCAGTGCACATCTGCCAGAGAAGGCTTTGGAAACTTTCTTTGGTTTAGAGGTCTGCAGGCATGGCCCACATGGTCTTTCATGTTCAGGGTTCCTGGCTTTTCTTTCTTGACTGTGGAGTTGGAAATCTGAGATAAAAGGCTTCACCAAATTCCAGTTAAATTTTACTTCCATGGCAAACCTTTTACACATGTAAAAGAATATCTACATTTACTTTTCTAAGCAATAAATTTATCTGACAGATTTTATTTATAAATCTATTATTTGCATAAAAAATAACAAACTGATTTGTTCCTTGATTAATGTTCTTATAATGCATACATCAAATCCTAACCATTTTATATTTATGTAACCAAATTTCTTTGGACATTTAAACTATGATTATAAATTTAATATACACATTTCTCACAAATGTAAAATTTTTCTAGGCACTTAATACCTATAACTTTAATAAATCACACGTTAGTTTCAATTCTCCTACTTCAGACATCTTCAAAAATATTATGTAAACCAGTACAATATTTACAGAACACAGATGCACCTTTATAAACACAATTTACATAAGATTGATAGATAAGTAGATAGACTTTACCCAATCAAGGGGAAACAATATTACCATATTGGCTAGGAGTCTACTAAGAAAAAATAATCTTGGAATCTGAAGGCCATTTTAGAGGCACAGAATCTGGTTATGGCTTTGAAGAATAAACCTGCAGTTATTGGGCAGGGGCTCCTAATTAAGTCAGATTTCATCTGATTCATCAACTCTAAACCTCATACCTTTCACTGGGGTCCTGACTGGTCTTATCAGTTTCATGAACTGTTTTGTAAGTCCATGGAGATGGGTACTTTCCAGGTCCTGGCATTTTATTTCCTTTTGTGTAACTCATATGACTTTTTCCATTAAAGCCTTGGAAGTAGTAATGAAATGTGGAAGCCTTTATTCGAGAGGCAGTTGCACCTTCTTTCTTTTTTAAAAAAATTGTGTGCCTCTCACTGACGGTAATTCTGTAAGCATCACAGTGACAGTTTCCACTTATCACTGGGGATCCTCTGGAGAAAGTTTGTCATTGCCCTGATATCCCGTGCAGGAGATTAACTAGTTGCCACAGAGACAAGACTGTCAGTTATGTTTTTCTTTAAATATATACCTCCCTCACTTGAGAGTCTTTCTCTTGTTTTCTCTTTTGGTAATTATCTCAAGGTGATAGGCTTTGGGAACTTATTCCCAAAGGATGGTTCCTGGCACTTCCTTCTGCTTTTTTTCTTTCCAGGAGAGACAGGTATAGCATTTCTTCTTCAGTCTAACAGAATCAAAATAACTACCTTGAACTTGAGGGCAGTGTTGTTAATTTCCAGGACTTCATCATCTCTTCTCAGTGCAGGGCTTAAACCCGAGGGTAGTAGGCACCACCATGAACCGAGTCTACTCTGTGTTTGGGAGTATCTATCCAGAGATGTCATCCGTTCTGAGCTATATGTTGAACACTGTGTCAGGCATCATGGGGGATGCAGAGATGTGTAAACACAGGTGTAGGGAAAGTGACTTGGGCATTCTAGAGACAAAATACAATACCCAAGGAAGTTTGAAAGACTAAGAAAAAAGCCATTCTCAGAAACTTTTTCAGTTATGGGATCTTGGGAAGAAATTTTGGATCTGCCTTGGCCTCTAGATTTTGAGGTGCTCTGGAGTTTCAGGTCAAGTGGCCAAGACAGTGGCAGACACCTCTTATCAGTGAGCCCATCTCAACTTTGGGAAGTCACATCCCATCCCAGCCACTGATGTATTACGCTGCTCCACACCGATGCACTGATGCCCCGTTACCTCCACCAGGAGCTGATCTAAAATACTTTACAAGAAAAACACCCAGTGAAGGCTATTGACAGTAAATTTGGGGAAAAAAGCAACTGTGATAGTCTAAAGTGTTTAAGGAAATCACACTGAGAAAGAGAGATGGGAGCTGGGCTATTGATTTATGAGAGTTTATTATGCATTCTAGATACAATTCTATTTCAGATGCTTTGCAATGTTTATTCCCCATCTGTATAATGTTCCAGTCTATAGTATGAATATAACACATTTTGTTTATCCATTTACCATGTGATGGACATTTAGATTATTTCCTGTTTAGGCTATTATGAATAATTTTGCTGTGAAATTTGCTTTGAAGGCTTTGTATGGACACATGTTTTCATTTCTCTTGAGTAAAGACCTAGGAGTGAGATTACTGAGTTACATGGTAAGTGTGTGTTCAACTTCATAGGAAACTGCCATACTGTATTCCAAAGTGTTGCGCCATTTTATCTTCCCACCAGCAACATTTGAGGTTATAATTTCTTCTCATCCTCACCAATACCTGTATCGTCAGTCTTTTGGACAATAACCATTGTGGTGGATGTATAGTGTTATTTCACTGTATTTTAATTTGTATTTCCCTATTGACTAGGATTCATGATTAATTGAGCATCTTTTCAAGTCTTTATTAGCCATTCATCTGTCTTCTGTGATGCAAAGCCTATTCAAACCAGTAATATATTTTACATTTTATGAATTGAGTTTTGTTACATTGAGTTGCAGAAATTTTTTAAACACTCTCTGCATATCCTTTATTCAATCTTTGATTTGCAAATACTTTCTTCTAGTTTGTGTCTTGCCTTTTCATTTTCTTAATAGTGTATGAAAAGCAAAAGTTACAGATTTTGATGAAGCACAGTTTATCAACTTTTTCTTAATGGATCATGCTATTTAAAATTTGAGTTCATGAAGTCTCCTGTCCTTTCTAGGTAAAGAATACTTTTTCCTCAGAGCAGGCTGTGCTCTAGCAAGCAGCTCCAGGGAAAACTCAAGCCTTCAGCGTTTCAGCTTTCTTGTGAGATTTATTTGTTTTTTAAAATAAATCAGAAACATCTCTCTATATATGTGAACTTTGTTTAAACAAGAAGATCTCTGGCCCTGAAAAACTTTGAAACCACTGGTTCAGGTCAGTTGTTACCTGCTGTCCTACTCCCGTGGGAGTGAAAAGTCTGTCCTGAGAGAGCCAGGGCATTGGTGCACCTGCTGGTCCACGTGCCAGCCTGAGAGCAGGACTGTTGGGAAATATCACCAGTGGTCCTGGCAGGCTCACAATTATTCAGCACCAAATTATGAATATCTATGACATCATCTCTAAATGTCAGGGTAGGGCTGAATCAACTTCCATTTAATAGAAAATATAAACATTATTAAAATTCCTTGTTCCTTCTAAGAGCTGACATGGCCAGATGTCACTGTCACTTCACATCATAATATCAGACTGTCACCATTCATTATTGGCCCTTTGATTCCTCTTTAAATTAAATGGTACATTAGCTGCTATGATGCAAAGTTTTACACTTTTAAATTGTTGCTTTCTCTAATTTTATTTTTAATCTCAAATCTAGGTACCATGACTCTGAATGTGGTATTATCAGGTTGCTACATGCACGTTTCAGAAATGCCTGAAATTTTCCAGAGCTGACCTTTCCTGTAGTGCATTTGTAAGTGCAGCTTTCTGCATACAATTTCTGAAATATATAGCGAACGGCAAGAGCTTCCTGAGGCGAGTAGTCAACAGGGAGCTGCCTGTTTATAAGCCATTATCTTTCACCTCTATCCAACCTCAGGTGCTAACACCCCAGGATATAGCACATAAATTGGTGACACATCCCAGAAGATATAAGGCCCATAAATCAATGAAGAGTTTATGTTCCTTTTCAACCATGGGATTTAAATTATTTTGGCAAGAGAGTGAACTTAGATTCTTATTTGATAGCTATATCCAGAAGTCAGTACTATCTTCTTATTGATGAGCAACCTTGCCCTCATTGTATTATTTCCTTTTTGTACCTTATTTAAAAGAAGTTAGTTAATTTTCATGGATGAGAAAGAACCAGTAATAAATCTTGCTTTTTGCATTATTAAGTAAATTATAATTTTGACATCAGAGTATGTAGGCAAATGAAGAAGAGGAATGATAGAAGAAAAGATGACTTGAACATGGCCGGGCATGGTGGCTCATGCCCTAATCCCAGCACTTTGGGAGGCTGAAGTGGGCGGATCATGAGGTCAGGAGTTCGAGACCAGCCTGGCCAGCATGGTGAAACCCCATCTCTACTAAAGATACAAAAAATTAGCTGGGTATGGTGGCGTGCACCTGTAATCCCAGTTACTTGGCAGGCTGAGGCAAGAGAATTACTTGAACCTGGGAGGCAGAGGTTGTAGTGAGCCGAGATTGCGCCATTGCCCTCCAGCCTCAGTGACAGGGCGAGACTTCATCTCGGAAAAAAAAAAAAAAAAAGATGGCTTGAACTCAGGAGTTGTTTCTGATCTTTCCCACAGAGAGTGTTCTATGCTAAGAAGTGAGTGAAAAACTTCAAAGCTATCGCCTGCAATAATGTTTGTTGGTTGTGTGTGTCTCTGCAAATCAATTTCCCTGTAACATCTAATTTTTTGCCTTTTATAAAATGGAGGATATATTTGAAAGTCTTCTGTGCTTTAGCTGTTTTATCCAATACCATTATAGAACTTTATATTTGTACAATGTTTAATTTCTTCTAAAGGTTATAATAGTACAATATGTTGAATAGTGTTATATGCATGGTTTTCAGATCAAAGTAGACTTTTCCATGAGTAACTAAAGCCGGTATGATCTGTGCCTGAAAAAGATCCCTTTTGGGCCAGGCACAGTGGCTCACACCTGAAATCCCAGCACCTTGGGGCACCAAGGCAGGAGGATTGTTTGAGTCCAGGAGTTTGATACCAGCCTGGGCAACATAGAAAGACTCTTGTTACAAAAATGTTTTAAAAAATTTATCCAGGCTTGGTGGCATGTACCTGTAGTCTTAGCGACTTGGGAGGCTGAGGTAGGAACAAGCCTTAAACACAGGAGTTTGAGGTTACAGTGAGCTATGATCATACCACTGCATTCCTGCCTGTGTGACAGAGCCAAACCCTGTTTCTAAAAAAAATAAAATAAAAGATGCCTTTTGTAGATTTATGGCTAACAACTCAGCAAAAAGGGAAGAAGTAAATTATGCACACTTCCAGTAGCATAGTTATAAGGATATATTTGTAGGTTATGTTTTTCAAACATGCTAGATGTTTACTCTTTGTAGCCTTTAATTAATAATCTAGGCCAGGCGCAGTGGCTGACACCTTAAATCCCAGCACCTTGGAAGGTCGAGGTAGGCAGATGGCTTGAACTCAGGAGTTTGAGACAAGCCTGGGCAACATGGCAAAAATCCATCTCTACCAAAAAAATTCAAAAATTAGTCAGGCATGGTGGCACGCACCTGTAGTCCTGGCTCCTCGGGAGACTGAGGTGGGAGGATCACTTCAGCCTGGGAGGCAGAGGTTGCAATGGCCAAGATCATGCCACTGTTACTCCAGCCTAGGTGACAGGGCCAGACCCCGTCTCAAAACAAAAAAACAAAATAATCTGACCTCAGTAATCTGACCCAGTGATTGCTCTATGCATTATATTATCTTGCCCCAACTCCCTCAACTCAGTAACAGATAATATTGAATCATCCAAAGCAGCTTCTTTGATTTAGACCATAAAAGAAAGTGACTGGCACAAAACAAGCCAGGCTTTAGTCTTTATGTTCAAAGCAGCCAATACCTGAAGTCATGTTGAAATACAGACTATAAGAGAACTATTGAAGGAATGTGGATGTGAGTGCCATTGATATTAGGTGAGACTCTAAAATGAGACAGGATGTGTGTATGTGTGTGTGTGTGTGTGTGTGTGTGTGTGTATGTATGTATTTTGAAGACTGTCTAATCACGCAATAAGCCTTAGACCAGGTTCCAAATGGCCATACTAGACCCTATAACTTTTCTTTTTTTGTTCTCTACATGAATTTTGAAATGATTTATGTATTATATATGAATTTTAATATTTTCCTTACAGTTTTTAAATGTATTTCAATACTAGTAAAACCTTTTTTTCTGTATTATTTATATTGGAACTTTATATAAGCAGTGGTAGTTACCTATATGAGTCTGCAGCAAACCTCAATTCTTGCCACCTCAGAAGAAAGAGTGGACTCGGGCATAAGGCAGAAGGAGAGACTGAGGCAAGTTTTAGAACAGGAGTTAAAATTCATTTAAAAGCTTTAGAGCAATAATGAAAGGAAGGAAAGTATACTTGGAAGAGGGCCAAGCAGGTGACTTGACCACTTGACTTGGGATTTTACATGTTGGCCTACTTTTGGGGCATTGCATTCCTTCTTACCACTCCTAAGATCTTATCAGGAAGTGGCTGCTCACCAGTGTCATGTGTTTTCCATCTATTGGGAGCCTGCCTTGGTGCCAGCTGTGACCAATGATTAGTTTAGACAGACATTTAACAACCTTACCATCACCTGATGGTCGCCCGACACTCCTGGTGTGTGTGGTGGGGGCTGGGGAGCCCTCTCCCACACTGCTCATACCTGACTAGCTATGTACTGTAACAACTAGTTATTTTTCTGCAGGGCTTTATGTTTGTTTCGTGTCTTGCTTTTTGTCATTGTTGTTGTGTTTGTTTGCTTTGCATGAAGTTAGAAGGGCAAAAATCTAACCAGTATTTAAGAGTATGTTCCCTCCAGGAGAAATCTAATAAGGATGAGGAAACAGTATGTGTGGTGCTCAAGTCCTCTTTTTTCTTAGAGCCAGGGGCTCATAAAGATGGGGAAGGCTGATGCTCCCTTTGAAGGCCCTTTTATTGGTAGGTGGGGAATTCCTGCAGGGCTGGCCTTGATAAGCCACATCTGGGTACCTGCATATGGTCATACATGGGTTCTGTAGTCAAGAAATACCTAATCCTCAATGATGGTAACCTTATGCCCCCAAGTTTTTTTTTTTATTGCATTTTAGGTTTTGGGGTACATGTGAAGAACATGCAACATTGTTGCATAGGCACACACACGGCAGTGTGATTTGCTGCCTTCCTCCCCATCACCTATATCTGTCATTTCTCCCCATGCTATCTCTCCCCAACTCCCCACCCCCTGCTGTCCCTCCCCTATTTCCCCCCGACAGACCCCAGTGTGTGATGCTCCCCTCCCTGTGTCCATGTGTTCTCATTGTTCAACACCCACCTATGAGTGAGAACATGTGGTGTTTGATTTTCTGTTCTTGTGTCAGCTCAAGTTTTTTTTTGTCGTGAGCTACCTACTACATGCCACACATCATGTTGAGTTCTGGGAAAATGATAGAAGTAAAATTGGAATGGTTTTTGCTTTCGTGGAATTTACAGTCTAGTGGGAGAGAGTAACATATGACAGCACATGTAAAAGATGTGCTTCAAATAGAGAGAAGTCCTGGGATGACAGGAATATGATCCCATAAGCACATATAACTAGAAATAAAGCATCTTATCTAGATAGGTGATCAGTGTGACCTGAGTGAAGGTCTGTAAGGTGAGTTCACTAAACATAGGGCAGAGGGAGAGTGTTCCAGGCAGGGTAAGTTCGGCTGCTGGAGGAGGTGAATCATGAGCCTGGAGGACGAGGAAAGGGCCAGACTGGAGGGCCTTGAGGGCCATCATTATAGGGTTTTATCCTAAAAGCAGGAGGAAGCCCCATTGAACTATCTTAAGTAGAAGTCAGAGATTTGTTGTGAAATGAGTTTTTTTTTTTTTTGGCTATAGTGACAGAGAATTGGAAAGTCCACAGGGGTATGCAAGGGAGAGAATACAGTCATGGGTTCTTATTTTCTGTTTCTGGTGGGGCCAGTAAAGCCCCTTCCTCATCTCTCTTTTCCCCTTATCAGACTAGAGAAATACTAAAAAGCATGGCTTCAGGCTGCTAAAATACAGACTACAAAAGCCTAAAACAAAACAAAACAAAACAAGCAATAACAACAAAATAAGGCAGATTGGACAAGCTTGCCTGAATACCGGGATGCCAGTTAGGAGAATGTTGCAGTAAATCAGAGGGGAAATGATGGTAATTTGGACTAATTTAGAAAGTAAAATCAGGAAGACCTGGTGATGGATTGATAATAGGGGCCAAGGAAGAAACGTGTCAAATATGAGTCCCAGGGTTCTGGCTTGCTCAGCCAAATAGAAGGTGATACCTGTCATTGAGATAGGGAACTCTGGAAGAAGCCCAGATTTCCAGGGCCAAGGTTATGAGTTCAGACTTGGCTGTGCAGGAGTTTCTTCCCCTCTGCTCTGTTTTACACACCTAGAGCAGTTACCATAATTTAGGGCCATTCCAAGCCCCCTGGTTTGCAAAACATAGTTTTTGTCATTATTAGGTTTTTTCCTTTTCATAGAGTACAAAGGATGCTGAGTGAGAAGTCCCATGCCACAGTGTGAGAAGAGACATCTCATATTGCAGAAGTGACATGCCCAGGCACTTTCATCTCTAATTGGATATGTCATCACATACACATATACCCCGTTATCTAACTCTCACCCATTTGATAAAATAGTCATTTTGCCCAAAAAATTCTTCAGTATGAAAATGTGGCCACCAAAATTGATGAGTTATATTTTCCATTTATGGGCTTCCATCTTGTCACACAAACATTTAAATTGAGCATTTATTGCTCTTGAACTTGGCTATTTTAAAAATAGATAAATAAATTGAGCATGTAACCATACCTATGTAGACTTGGCCTCACTATATAGCTGATTCTAACATCTCTTAATGCTTAGCTCTCTTCAGCACTCATTTTCGTGATTTTGCTCTCAACCCTTTATTCTGTGCATGTAGCCTTGTGTGCTCTACAATCCCCCTCCTTACTGTTTAAAATTTTCAGAGATGGAGTCTCTCTGCTACCCAGGCTGATCTGAATTCCTGAAGAAATCCTCCCACTTCAGCCTTCCAAAATGCTGGGATTACAGATGTGAGCCACCACACCCAGCCTAGTTTCCCTTTCTGTTCAGTGGCTTTGCCTCCCTTCCCCTGGGCTCCCTCATCATGAACCAGTGTAGAGGCTAATACGTCTGCTATGTTGCCCTAAGAAGAGCCCTCATTTTCTAAAGGAGATGGACTACATAAGTTATAGTGTCTTGAACATCCCTCGTTTTTGAGATTCATTTACCTTTTTTAGAGGGAGAGAATTGGTGACTTACTTTGGTGGAGAAAATGTGCGTGGCTACTGGTAATAATAACTAGCAACTAATAATAATTGTAGATGTACAGTGTTTTGCATAACGTACCCATGGCTGGCTAAAGTCCAAGAAATACAGAGGGATTTAAGATGAAAAGTACATTCCTGCACCTCCCACATCTGGAAATCGCCATCTCACCTATTTCTCTTATATCCTCCCATGATTTTTAAAATGCTCTTACAGGCCACGTGTGTGTGCACATGCACAATGTAGATATTTATTTGAATGCAGTTGGCATCATATTAACATGCTAAAAGCTAGGAATTACATTCTGTATATTGTTAATGTCATAGTTACGTTTAACTGGATGGTGTTTAAAGTTTGCAGGCAGGGCCATCTCCTTTTATCCTTTATCTTCCTCTACCTCCTTATCTCCTTGTTGTATCACTGAAGTCCCACTGGCTTCCCTCCTAGCTTAATCTATAAAAGCTAGTCTCAGCTGTTCCAGCTCCAGCATTGCTTACACTGATCCCATTTCCAGGTGCCCTGCTTACCCTGGGCTCCCCCTGCACTTTGGTGTGGTTTCCAGTTGCCTCTATTTGCGAATCTACATCAATGTCTGTTTCAAGGAAAGTAACTGAGGATGCTAGTAACCTTGTTATTTTTTTAGTAGATTGAAAAAAGATCATCATATCAGAGTAGATTTTTTTTTTTTTTTTTTTTTTTTTTTTGCAGAAAGTGATTTATTTAAGTAGAGAAAGAAACAGGAGAAAAAGAGAGAAACAGCTAGCTCTCACACTGAGTGAGACAAAGAAAAGCCGCTCTCATACTGAGTGAGAAGGCTTTCCAGAGGGAGAAAACCAGAGGAGAAATACTCCTCTCACACTGAGTGAGAGAATCCAGAAAGATGGAATCCAGGAGAGGAAAGCAGCTTCCACAATGAGTGGACGGGAATTGAGAGAGAGATGGAATTTAGGAGGGGAAGACAGGCTTCCACGAGAGAGTGTGGAAGGGGACTCCAGAGGGGAACTCCAGGAGTGAGAAGGAGGGCTTCCACGAAAGGAGTGTTTGTGGAAGGGGATCCAAACATGGAGTCCCCACAATTGAAATATTAATTGACCAACTATTCAATGTTAATTAAGCAAATCGGATGTTGGCAAGAATCAGACTTCAAATAAAGACTAATATCTGGTGTGAAAAGAATAGAAAAGCTCTTACTTCAAAGATTCATTAACTATCAGAAAAAGGGCATGACATAATCCTTGATGTGACTCTGAACCAGGCATTCCACAGTTGAGTGCATCAGTAAAGCTAAATTTATCACCCTCCTTTTATGTGTTTTTAAACCCTGGTGGATTAAAAGCTCTTGTTTGGATAAATCTAACAGTGGTGTATTATCTACATATCATTTTCGTTGTCTTTGCCTGGGAATCTACAAACAGCAAAATTTTTCTTAATTTCACTTAAGAGTATTTTGATTTGACAGGCCTTCAACAACACAAGAATCATTTGGGGAGTTTCTGACTTCCCTTTAAGCATAATAGTGTTGACTAAATAGATTGATTCATTATCCACTCCTCAACCATCTTAGTTATGTGTCTGCCATTTGTGATAGAGTATTCTCTGTTGAAATGTGCTGGTAGTAATTACATATGTCCCTTTCTTCATAAGACAATCTGTTATGAGCATGATTGGTTAACTTTATGCATTTGCATTTAATCTAAAAGGAAGGACATGTTAAACTATCAGATATAGAAGCTGTAGTTTATGTGGGAAGTATTTATAGAATGGTGTTGCTCACACTTTTTTACTGTGCTCAGGAACACATTTCCAGCTTTGAGGATATCGTGGATTACTTCATTTGTGCACATATACTCACTACTCCTCTCTTTTTTTTTTTTTTTTTTTTTTTAAAGAGAGTAGGTCTTGCTGTGTTGCCCAAGCTGGTCTCAACTTATTGGGCTCAAACGATCCTCTCACCTCAGCCTCCTAACTCAAACCTTATGAGGCCAAGGTGAGAGAGATCACGCGTGAGCTACCGTGCCTGGCCACTCCTCGCCTTTGAATACCATGAGCTGACATTTTTTGACAAATCATATTCTCACAAATTGTTTGTTTGGTCATCACCTAGCTCTGCTTTTTAATCCCCTGGTTAAAATTCTCCCCAAGTGTTACTCATTTGCACAAAACCTTGTACCTCTAGGCTTTGAAACAAGATTAAATGATAGCCAGTTCTTGGTGATTAGTGACTGTGCAAGTCATATCATTGTTCAGCCCTTCCCTTTCAACTGGGGACATTGGCCTACGGGATCTCTCAGGTCTCTTCCCATTCTCGCAGGGCAGAACAGCCGTGGGTGATCTATAGTCATCTCTGACTGTAAGCATTGGAATGTGGCCCCTGGCCCCACCATCCACTCATCCCCACACACATTCATTCCCCTTTCCCGGATTCCTCGCATCGAGTACCACCTGTGTGGTGAGTGTGAGGGGAGTACGTGCTCAGTCAGCCTGGGTGAGGTGGAGAGCGAAAACTGGCTGTTCATATGGACACACAGCCTCCACACTGCAAGACTTGACATGCCACTTGTATCAGAATATTAGATGTAGACAAAGGGGGCTAAGCTATTCTTAGGTCTCAGCCCAGGAGTGAGCAATCTTGGATGTATTTTTACGCACCATGGTGTCTTTGCAGTTGTTTGTAGCTTTACCACAGCTTTGTGAAAGCTTTTTCTACCACAGTGGCTGAGACCCCCACACCTGTTGCCTTCATTCTTTCTGTGCATTTTGCTTCACCCATTTGCACGTCATCTGGTTGATTGAGTTAAACCAGACCTCCTCTGGACCCACGAGAGAATGAAATGGTGCTGCATTAACAGGTCTCCTCCTCAGGTGTTGACCCTCAAAGGATGCTCCTCTCCTTTGACCAAAGAGGAAGCTGATGTTATAGAGTTAAAGGCATGTGGCCAGAGGATGGCTAGGGAAAAAGCTAACTATGTGTCTGTGTTTGATTGTTCTTTTCCCTGCCATCCTTTTGCATACTCTGTATGCTTTGGTGAAGGAAGAGGATCACTAGAATGGAACTTGAGAATTTAGAAACCATAGTTTTCTAAGTAGTATGGCTTTGCCCATACTTCCAGTGAGACCTGGATAGGCCATTGAATGGCTAGTTCTTAGTCACTGTGGCTTGGTTCAGGGTGCTGCATAGGTGAGACAGGCTGATGGGGGATACACACCCTTCCCACCTTATCCCTTAACTGCTCATTCTTACCCCCACTCTGCTGTGCTCCATCCTTCCCTGCTCCTGCAGAGCTTCCACTCACAGCCGACCTCTCCTCTACCACACCTCTGGTGAGGGATTTTCAGGTCCATTCTGGAATGCTGCAAATGACAGGAGCTCACTCTCAATTTTTGCTGCAAATATTAGGAAGCAAGGGCTTCTTTCTGTGAAGTCTAACTGCTGCCTCTTCAGGACACCCAAGAGCCTTCCTAGTTCTTGATCTCTAGAGTAAAACTGAATAAACGTACTCTCTTTCACTTAAGTTTCTTAACATGTTTGTAGAGAGGTCTCACGTCCCTGCTAAGTCTTCTCTAATCCAAACAAAACAGCCTTCGTTTCTCGGTCACGGGGCAAGAGCGAATGATTTAATGAACAAAAAGTGGTTTCTGAATGCCCTTCCTCCAGGACACTCTGAGGATGAAATTTCCTTGGACAGTGTCTCACTCACGATGTTGCTCTCAGGTGTAAGCAAACACAATCTGGCCAGTGCAAGCATGACAGCTCTTTGTTCCTTTGATCTGGACATTGAACACTTACCAATGCAGCCAGGAGGAAGGTTACATGAATTATTTATACAGCTATTAAAATCATGCTTTCAAAGGATATTTAATGATGCACTATAATAAATGGAAAAATCAGGCTCAAAATTGTATATACGGTAAGATCCCAATTATGTATAAAAATACAAATATGCAAGGGAAAAAATCCTCAAAGGAAATACATGAAAATGTTGCTGATTATCTTTGGAGAGTATAATCATAGGTGATTATGATTTTCAACTTTATCGCCTTCTTATAGTTTCCATATGAACATGTTTTATTTTTATAATCAGAAAAAAGTTTTTTTAAAAGAGGTCTTAACCCTTCTGAGAACTATTCATATCCTTACTCTTTTCCCCTAAATTTCCTTATCTAGATCTTTTCAGATTGCTTTGTCAAAATTTCATTTTCAGTCTCATATCTCTTGCGGCATCTTGAAGCTCTCTGGAATATAGGAAATACGTTGCTAATAATCTGTTAAATGCTTCTTCTTTACCCTGTAGTTCCTTATGTAGGAGTTCTTAAATTTTTTTTTTTTTTTGAGACAGAGTCTCGCTTGTCGCCAGGTGCCAGGCTGGAGTGCAGTGGCGTGACCTCGGCTCACTGCAACCTCCGCCTCCCGGGTTCAAGCAGTTCTCCTGCCTCAGCCTCCCAAGTAGCTGGGACTACAAGCATGCGGCACAATACCCAGCTAATTTTTCTGTTTTAGTAGAGAGGGAGTTTCACCATGTTAGCCAGGATGGTCTTGATCTCTTGACCTTGTGATTCCCCCGCCTCGGCCTCCCAGAGTGCTGGCATTACAGGCATGAGCCACCCATGCCCAGACCTCTTAATTTTTTTTTTTTTTTTAAGTTAATACCTGCATTTTCCAATGAAACAAAGTTTCCATGAAGTAAAAAACTTGTCTGTTTAACTCACTACTCATTCCTTTGTTCCCTAAAACACAAGAGATGCTTGAAAATTCCCAGGTGAGTGAGTGACATCCCCACCCATCTACTTATTAGCCCTGTGGCCTCAGGCAAGTCAGTCTTCTCTACCAGTGCTGGGGGATGTTGACACTTACCTGCCAGGCTGTTTTAGCTTCCAGTTAGGATAACACATGTGATGGTTCTCTGGAGTGCTGTGTTCTGTTTTAGCCACCCTTCTCTCATAGTCTGGGTTCTTGGCTTCTCAGTGTTTTCTTCACTATTTTTAATCCTAAAAGTGGCCTCCCAAGGGTTTTATGTCCTCCCTATCCTCTAGGTATATTCTTGTTGATGGGAATTAAATCCAGATGTGGTTCACTCAATGTTCACTAGCTGCCAGGAGTTGGGCCTTGCTTTTCTGTTCTCTTCTCTCATTCTCCCTGTAGCCCTTCAAGGTTGCATTAATATGTCCATTTTATTAATGAGAAAACCAGGACATAAGGTGGTTGAGTAGCTTAGGCACAGTAATGAGATTTCTTTGACTCTAGTCAGCCTGACCTCAGGTCTTGGAAGCAGTACATGGATCACTTCAATGTGAAGTGTCCTGGGTAGGTCAAGCCATGCTCCCAGAGAACAAACACTGCAGTAGAGCCAGAGCCTTGGACAGCCGGACATCTAAACACAGGGCAGCCTTCTGTCTCCTGCACGCCTATCCTTAGCTTTCCTTTCATCTTTCTTGTTTTAGCTTTTGGAACTGACAGTATTTTTAGAAACCACTACAGAGAAATTCACCCCATGCCTGTCTTTCTCCATTTTGCACCATAAATTTTTATTGACATACTAAAACGTTTTATTCCCCTCATGCATGTTAGTCGCTGCCAACAACAATAAAAAAAGGGAGAAAATCTGTCCTATGTAGGTGGAGTTTTTTTCCCCCGTGTTTGGGAGTGAGAAGTTGCAGACCTGGGGTGCTCTACAGGAGGATGCAGTGAGCCCTGGGGCAGTTGTCTCTCTCACCTAGGTAGAAAGAGCCGCATGTGAGGCAGGCAGACCCAGGGTGCTCTTTGCTCTGCTAAGTAGCTGTGCAACCCAGGCAAGGGAGTTAACACCAGTTTCCTTATCTGTAAATTGGAGATATTAATGTCACAGGAGCCTTAGGGTATTGCTATGCCGGCCGGAAACTTCTGGCCGGTGGCGCCTCTGCTTGAGTTTTGTTCATGCCCTCTAGGCTTATTCCATCCACTTGGCCCAGCAGACTGCGCTTGGCTCATGCTACCGGCCCGGATCCCATGCCTCCAAGGGCAAGGCAGGCTTGCAGTGGCGAGGTTGTGTGTGAGCAAGTGAGCAAGTCTGGCCACTGCACACAGCAAGGCATGCTAGCTGTTGCAGTGGGGTGGGCAGCTCCAGGTGCCAGCAAGGCTGTGGCTGGACCAGATATACCACAAACAGCTTCTGCTGTAGATATCATCATCTGGATAAGGGAACAAGGTGGCGCCCAAAAGCTTGGAGATGCCAGCAAGTGCAGAGCCCCAAAGAGGCTGTTACAGTATGTTACAGCCCTGGCTCAGGGAGCCCCAAGGTCTGAGCTCCCAGAAGGGCTGCAGCTCTTCTCTCCTCCTTGCCCACAGTGTGGTGAGTGGGGGTAGTGGGTGGGGGGTGTTTCAGCCTGTTTGTGTTACAGCTCTTTAAGGCCCACCACCCTACTTCAGCCTGCAGCTTATGGACTGGTCTGGCCCTGCTGCTACTTTCTGTTGTGTGGGGTAGCTGCCTGGCACCAGTGGAGAACAGGAGGACTACAGTGTTAACAGCAGCTCTGGCTCAGGGAATCCCAAGGTCTGGGCACCGAGAAGGGTCGGCACTCTTCACCCCCACTGTCTGGGAGTGTATCACCACCTACACTTTGATGAGCCAGCCAGGAATATGTTACAACCCCTTTCACTCCTACCATTTGGCAGGTCCCAAGTTCTTGTGCTGCATCCAGGAAGATTGAGGTTACCTGGACAACTGGAGGGTAAGCAAGATGGAGAAAGGCTTTATTGGATGATCAAATACCTGTTAGTGGAGGGGAGACCCTGAAGTGAGTAGCTCCTATCCACAAGTAGGTAGTCCCAAGGAGTGTCTGAGTCCGGCTGAGTCTAGGGTTTTTATGGGCTCAGAATAGAGGAAGTGCTTGCCAATTGGTGGAAGCACCACTTGACTGGCTAAAAGGCATGAAGGAAGTTCTCACTCCTGGTTCTAGACTTTACCTGGAACTGGCAGCTCAGCCTCCAGGCTTCAGGCCATCCCTGGCTTGAAGATGGGGTTTCACCAGTGATCCCTCCCGTTTCTCCTAGGAACCTGTCTGCTTCCTGCCATCATCAACATGCCATCCTTGATGTCTAGGTTGTCTGCACTGAGGGCTGCCTGCACACTTGTGCCAAGCCACCCTCAACCCCCTGACCTCCCTCCTGTGCTTGTCAGCACCCAAAGTGTCAGCTTTAGAAGCAGTTTCCGGAGGGGCGGAGGCATTAGGGGGCTGGTGTGTCAGTGCCACCCCAAGCATGCACACACCCAGCTTGGTCACTATACTGCCTGGGCTTGGCTATCAAGACATGACTGCATCTTTGCTGTGCTGCAGAGTGCATGCCAGGAGTGAGGAGAGGCCAGGGAGTGGAAGCTGGCACTTCCAAACCTGCTGGGGCAGGGGGCTTCCTGGACCCCAAGAGCGCAGGGATGCCCAGGTCTGGAGCCACGGCTGGGCAGCTGCAGCTGCACCCGGGAGCATGGGCTCCTGCCCTGCCAACTCAGTAGGGCACGGGGCTCTCACCAGGATTACCTGTTCCAGCTCCACAGCATGCACAGCATCAGCCACACCTCCGCCACTGCAGCTGGCTCACAGTGGCTGCTCCAGATGGGCCACCGCCACCATCAGTAATAAGTACCGGGATTTGTGTTGAGATTATTGAAATGTAGTGCATAAAGCAGTTAGTGTGCTGCCCGGCACACAGTAAACATGCAGGTAGTCTTTGTGGCTCTGGTGGCAGCGGTGATTATAGTTGATGGGTGGCAGCCAGCAATTTTTGGTCAGCTGACTGGTCAGAGAGTCCCTAAGCACAAGACTTCTAGAAACATTTTTCAATCTACATTTTCCATACCTTTAAATAAAGAAGAGGTTACTGAAAAAAGGATCTAAGAGGAAGTGCCAGAAAGCTTTAAACGTATAAATTCCTTCTTTAAGTCGTTTTTATACTTGGAGGTTTTGGGAGTTGAACTTGGAAGAGTTCCTATTGACTCCTGGTATGATGGGGCACAGCCCTGAGATCACAAGTGGGATCATTCCAGAACACTCTTGAGAGGGAGCAGAAGAAGGGGTCAGCGCTGCAACTCTGTCTCCTGTTTGACCACATCACTCCACATAGTCAGTGGGATAGCCTGACCAAATATGCAACCCCAAATGAAATCAGGTTGACAGTGCCAGAGCCCCAAACAGTAGTCTCACAGAGTGCTACAGGAGCTGCCAGCTGGCTTCTCCCTTTGACATCTGTCTTTAAGGCCTACGTTATTGGCCTCACCACAACTTGTCCTGAGAGAGGTCTCTATAATTAGTTTAGTTTGTGTGGAGGGTGTCTTAATGTGGAGGAAGCAGCATGAGGAAATTTGGTTAATCTTAAGAAGAAAGTCCTTGACACAGTTGATGTCCTAGAAGGGTGGGTCACAGACACAGAGTTCCCACCTCTTTGCCTACTACCTACAGTCACACACAGTGCCTTGTATTGTAGATATTCATGTGTGTGTTTGAGTCCCCACCTGGCTCTGAATCCTTTGAGAGAAATGGCTCTGAGAGCGCTGGGTCCTTGTTGTCTCTGTTTTCTCAGTGCTGAGCTCAGTCTGACCCGGAGGACACACTCAGAGGGAAGGAGAAGGCAGGAATGCAGAGAATCTCTTATAGCGGGTTAAAACTGTTCTACTTGTGCCCGTACACTCACTGCCTTCCTGGTCCTTCCCCCACAGGCTCTTTTGGGTGGGGTCAGCCCCCCCAGTGTCACCCCTGTTTCTCATTACTGGCTTTTGTTATGCTTCCTCACTTCAAAGGAACCAGAAAAATAATTTCTGAAAACAGCTGCCTAACTTTGTACTTGCTAGGCCTTTTAAAGTTTTTGCATGCCAGAATTTTACCTATTTCTAATTTCATAAAGATGTGGTTGCTTTGGAAATATGCCTCTGAGACTTAATGCTGCACTAACTTTCAGAATAATAAAACAACCTCCATCTCTGGGACCTCAGTACCTTAAACAAGCATTGTGTCCACTTTGGGCTCATCACTGCTGGGAAAGTGCACACCAGCAAAGCAGTTGGCCAGGAATTGTGGCTCACACCTGTGATCCCAACACTTTGGGAGGCCAAGGCGGGAAGACCTTTTGAGGGCAGGAGTTCAAGACCAGCCTGGCCAACATAGTGAGACCTTTTCTCCACAAAAAGCAACAACAACAAAAACTAGTTGACCTTCAGCAATTCACCAAATAAGTGTTAGTGCTTTCTTTCTATGAAAATAACAAACCTATCTTTTTTTAGAAGATAGGTATAGTTGTATGTCAGAACATTGGCCAAGTGTGGCTGGTAAAAACAAAAATTGGCTGCTTGAGGAAGCAAGATGGGCTTTATTTCAGCATCTTGGAGTTCAGAAAGGTTGTATGTGTGTGTGTGTGTGTGTGTGTGTGTCCTTTAGAAACAAACAAGGCCAGGCATGGTGGCTCGCACCTGTAATCCCAGCACTTTGGGCAGCCGAGGCTGGGCAATATAGCGAAACCTTGTCTCTACTAAAAAAAGAAAAAGAAAAAAAATTAGCCAAGCATGGTGGCACACACCTGTATTTTCAGCTATTTGGGAGGCCAAGATGGAAGAATCACCTGAGCCTGGGAAGCTGAGGCTGCACTGAGCTGTGATAATGCCACTGCAATCATTCCAGCCTGGGCAACATGAGTAAGACCCTGTGTCAAAACTATTAAAAAGGAAAAATGGACCATACACTAGGAGTTTCCCGGAATAATTAGTATCAGTATAGAAGCAGCTTAGCTTACACTGATTAACCTAGAGCCTGAAATTACAGGGTTCTAGAATCAGCACAGAACACATTTTGATACAGATACCTGAGGGTGGTACCGTTCCAGATTTTCTTCTAAGCATGTTAGAAAGCTCTCACTCTAAAAACAATGCAGTCAGAAGAAGGGGCCTAGAACTGGTTCTTTTGTTATTCATAGGATGTATAGTTTCAACTGTGAGATAACTTCCTCAAACAGCAGTTCCCACCCTGCTGACTATGAGATTGCCTGGAAGGACATTTGGCTTGGACCCACCTTGGACCAGCTGAATCCGATATGTCTGGTGGATAACATTAGATTTATTTACTGCACTAGAGAAATGAGTCTGATGTTGAATTTTTCAAAGCTGATGAAACTGTTTTTTATATGCCTTTTTCCCAAGTAACTTTTGTTCTAGGAGTCTGTTCTAAGAATATAGTCAGTAATTCAGACAAAGATTTATGAAAACAAGTATATGGTAGCATTATATATGATACAGAAACACTGCTATGACCTAAATATTTAATAGAGGAGTGACTAAATTGTAGCACATCTATACTGTTGCATATATTTGGCAAGTAAAATGGAGTTTTTGAAAGATAATTAATAGCTAAGAAAATGCTCATGACATAATCGTAGGTGGTAAATAGCAAGGTACAAAATTATAAATGTCCACGAAAGGGCAAATATTGTAGGATTTTGCTTAGATGAGGTGGCTAGAATGGTCAAATTCTCAGAGAATGAAAGCAGAATGGTGGTTACCAGGGGCTGACGGGAGGAGAGAATGAAGAGTTAGTGTTTAATGAGTGCAGAGTTTGTGTCTGGGAATTTAAAAAAAAGTTCTGAAGATGGAGAGTGGTGATGATATCACAACACTATGAACTTAATGCCACTGAAATTTACAATGGAATGTGGTTAAAATGGTAAATTTAATGTTATGTGTATTTTGCCCCAATAAAAAAGAAAGGGCCTCCACCCCAAAACGCTGTGGAAAGTAGTGAAGGAACATGGCATGAACTGCAGTTCCGAGCTCTTGACAAATGGCTTTAGAGACAGATCAACTGTGCTATAACATGAAAGAAAATAAAGGCTGGGCCTCTGCAGGGGAAAGATTGTGCATGTATAGGATGTCCTAATTCTTAAAGAGCATAGAGAAAAATTCTTTAAATTATTTTAAAAGATTAGAAGCGTGCTCGCTTCGGCAGCACATATACTAAAATTGGAACGATACAGAGAAGATTAGCATGGCCCCTGCGCAAGGATGACACGCAAACTCGTGAAGCGTTCCATATTTTTAAACTAGAAGCATTCCCTTTGAAATCTGGCACTAGACAAGGATGTCCTCTCTCACCACTTCTATTCAATATAGTACTGGAAGTTCTAGCCAGAGCAATCAGGCAAGAAAAAGAAAGAAAGGGTATTCAAATAGGAAAGGAGGAAGTCAAATTGTGTCTATTTGCAGACGACATGATTGTATATCTAGAACACCCCATCGTCTCAGCCCAAAGTCTCCTGAAACTGATAAGCAACTTCAGCAAAGTCTCAGGATACAAAATCAATGTGCAAAAATCACAAGCATTCCTATACACCAATAACAGACTTAAAGAGAGCCAAATAAAGAACCAACTGCCATTCACAATTGCTACAAAGAGAATAAAATACCTAGGAATACAACTAACAAGGAATGTAAAGGACCTCTTCAAGGAGAACTACAAACCACTGCTCAATGAAATAAGAGAGGACACAAACAGATGGAGAAACATTCCATGTTCATGGCTAGGAAGAATCAATATCATGAAAATGGCCATATTGCCCAAAGTAATTTACAGATTCAATGCTATCCCTATCAAGCTACCAATGACCTTCTTCGCAGAACTGGAAAAAA
>PVKV010007430.1:0-96183 GCA_004027835.1 Alouatta palliata | reverse complement strand
TGGAACCAACCCAAATGCCCATCGATGATAGACTGGACAGGGAAAATGTGGCACATATACACCATGGAATATTATGCAGCCATCAAAAACGATGAGTTTGCGTCCTTTGTAGGGACATGGATGAACCTGGAAACCATCATTCTCAGCAAACTGACACAAGAACAGAAAATCAAACACCGCATATTCTCACTCATAGGCGACTGTTGAACAATGAGAACACATGAACACAGGGAGGGGAGCATCTCACACTGGAGTCTGTCGGGGGGAAAAAGGGGAGGGAAAGCGGGGGGTGGGGAGTTGGAGAGGGGTAGCATGGGGAGAAATGCCAGATATAGGTGATGGGGAGGAAGGCAGCAAATCACACTGCCATATGTGTACCTATGCAACAATCTTGCACGTTCTTCACATGTACCCCTAAACCTAAAATGCAGTAAAAAAAAAAAAATTCTCTTTTTAGTAACATTTTTTATTTGATGAGATATTATTAACTACCTTCCTTCCTTTTTAATTCTTTATGCATGGTTGTATTTAGTTCTTTCAAGATGTTTATAATGCTACTTTGACATCTTTGCTTGCCAAGTCCACTACCTGGACTCCTTCAAAGACTAGTTTCTCTGATTCCCCATGCCCGGCAGGTGTGAGGATCCCATTTTTCTATTTCTTTGCATGTCTTGAAATTGTGAAAAATTGACTTTACAAATAATATATTTAACAGTTCTAGTTACTGAACCCACTAGAATGTCCCTTTCCTGGGGGTTGTTGTTGTTTGCTTGGCCATTTATCTGTTTAGTGAATTGGATGAGCTCAATTTAGCAAAATCTATTACTCCCACAGTTTATAACCTCTGCCACCTCAGATTTTTCCTCTGTTTTCTGCCTTTAATCATGACCACATATGACATTGTCCACATGTCAGTGTAAACAACCTGTTGGTCAATGGCTGTTCTTAAGCCACTTTAACCAGTTAGATTTTCACTTTGTGCCGATGTATACCTGTGTGACCTGTAGGCTGCTACCAATGACCAGAAATTTCAGCGAGGCACTGGTACCTGCAAGTTTCCAGCTCTGATCACTCCTGAGAGCATATAGGCTTGCAGATGAGTATAATTTTTAAGGTGGTTTCCTAGGAGCTGCTTCTGAGTCAGAGTAGCACGTTGTTCAGTCAGTATTTGGTATGAAGTTGCATTTAAGCCCTTCATGCAGGTGAGGCTCCTGCCACATCAAAAGGTCTATGTGTATCTTGGTGGATACTTCCACATCTGCCTCATGCCGTGCAGTGATTGCTAGTGAGAAAGCAAAGCTTAGTGTATATGAATTACCTTCCCAATCCCCAGAGTTGATCATGGTCCCACGAGAGCTCTTCTTCATTGTCCCTTTGCATGTATCACAGAGCCACCAACTTCTTCATAATTGTTGCCTGCCGGATTTTTACTACTTTCAGCATTAGACAAGGAGTTTATACTCTGTCCAAATAAAGTGTGCCCCTTGAGACAAAGTTGTAGAGCCCTTTGTCCTTTTGGCCTCTGTACCCCCTGAGAAGAATGCCTATACCAATGCAACAAAACTGGGAGTTGGGATCCTCATACCCTCTAGTGATACCCTCCCTCTTTAAGGGGACATTGGTGGTGGTGCTGGGGGTGGTGATGACAGGGATTGCCGTCCTTGGTCTTTTCAGTTATCCCTACAAATGAGAACCTCTGCTCTATATGAGACCTAAGGCTAAGAGAGGAGGTCCCAGTATACTTGACTTGGTGGGTCCGAAATAGAGCTTTTACCTTATGAAAGGGCCTGGGGAAAAGGAATTCTGATTCTCTCCTCCACACCTACTAGAAATAGTGTTTCTGCAACTCAGGACTGGCAAGAAGGTTGAAAAACACAGCTGGCCGTGAGTGTTATTTTGTTTGCTGAATACACTTAAGATCACTTCTGGAGACTTTAAATGATAATTATTAAACAATTTTCTCAGTAAATTTGCTGTTTTGCTGTTTAGAATGTCACCATAACTCCTTACTCTGCCATTCCAGAAGCATCGCATCCTACTTTTAAACTTCACTCTCAGAATGTTCCTATCATCATTTCTTTGTTCAGTCCTGATTAACTACATAAATTTGGGAATTCAGGAATATCACACAGGAGTATGATAGTGTGTAAGTGCCTTCAGAAAATTTTGATGTATTTCTACATCTGGAATTTTCTCCAAGCTTACTCTGAGCTGATTTTCTGAGCAGCTTGCCACCAATCTCCAGTGGGTGGCTTCCTGGAAACTTTCTTCAATCTATCCCTGCTACAGCACTTTCCCTTATTTTGTTGACAGAGAATTTGAACGCAATTTGAAAATTCAAAGGATTTTCCATCATAGGTATACTTCTTCCACACATTGTGAAATAATCAAAATGAAGATACTGTGCCTTTCAGGATCTCCTTGAATTTGTCTCAATGCTGAAGATTTCCATTCATGATAAAGCAATATATAAATTGGACTCAAGTTCTTTTTCTCCCATTCTTTTTTTTTTTTTCTTTTGAAACAGAGTCTCACTCTGTCACCCAGGCTGCAGTGCAGTGGTGAGATCTAGGCTCACTGCAACCTCCACTTCCCAGGTTCAGGCGATTCTCCTGCCTCGCCTCCCAAGTAGCTGGGACTACATGTATGTGCCACCACCTCCAGCTAATTTTTCCGTTTTCAGTAGAGATGGGGATTCACCATGTTGGCTAGGCTGGTCTCAAACTCCTGACCTCAAGTGATCCCCTTGCTTCAGCCACCAAAGTGTTGAGATTATAGGTGTGAGCCACTGCGCCCTTTTTTTTTTTTCCACCATTCTTGTCACACTACTTCTTGCTTCTGGCAGAAAGCAGATTGTACCTCATTTTAGCCATAATCAAGTCCCAGTTTCCCCCATTCTGTACATCTTATATTAGGATGGTACACTTCTAACAGGTGAATAACCAATACTAATACATTGTTATTACCTGAAGTCCATATTTTCCTCAGATTTCCTTAATTATTACCTATGATTATTTTTATATTCCAGGATACCCTCCGCCGCATTTAGTTGTCATGTCTGCTTAGGTTCCTCTTGGCTTTGACAGTTTCTCAGGTTTTTTTTTATTTTCAACAACATTCACCATTTTAAGAAGTACTGGTGAGGCATTTTATAGGATGTCCCTCAATTGAAACTTGTCTTGTGATTCGAATAGGGTTATGGATTTTTGGGAGAAAGACCACAGAGGTAAATTACCAGTTTCAGAATGTATTGTCAGGGGTTTTCACACAGTGCAGTTAAAATCACACCACAGAAAATAAAGATGTACTGGAGTTGCTTTTCTCCTTAAAGACAGAGATTCTGTCCCTTGCCTTAAAGTACTGGAAAGATGTCCCATGTTGAGTTTCTTTTTTTTTTTTTTTTTTGCATTTTTTTTTTTGTTGTTGTTGGCTTGTAGGAGATACTAGCAGCAGCCATTTTCATTTCAGTTAAAATTCAAATGGCATATTTTGACTTCACTTCCTAGCATACTTGTGAAATAGAGAGTAGAATCTGGACAAGACAGGCAGAATTAATGAACCCCATAAACAAAGATCATTGAGTAATCATCACCTACAGGCACCTCCGTTTTACTCATAAGAATTAGCAGATATTGGTTTACTATGTCTGCTTCTCAGCAGGCAGTTTATAAAACAGAAGAGTGAGTGTTAAGGGTTTGCCATATTGAAGAGAGGGTCATAATTCCTTTTGGGATGGGTTTTACTACAACTAAAAAAGCTGTATTAGGGATGTATGCTCATCTCCAAGGCTTTTTAAAAGTACCTTGTTTTTCTGAACAAAGCTTAAAATTTGCCTAACAATGCCTGTTGAAACCTTCAAATAATTTTCCTGGGAGTCATATCCTTAAACTATCAGATTTGCTTGAAATCTTTAAATGTTTTTTGATTATAGTGCATTTCATACAATAGGAAGCAGAAAGCTTAATTTATGAAGTTAAATAAAATAATGTTTTCAAGATGAAGAATAACATGAAAAAATATAAAGCATATTGTTGACATTTTAATCATTTTAGATTATATAAGTTGTGGTGCCATTGATTTTTTTAATAATAGGGAAATAAAGCCTTTCCTTATATTATTTAATGTGGATCACTTTTGACTACTATTTCAAATTAAAAAGCCATTTATTCACAAGAGGAGGTGAGGGAGTTGTATTATTTTCCTTTTAAATTTTAAGAAGCGCCCTTGAAAAATTACTCCATAGAATATTAATTTAAAATAGACCACAAGCATAGTCACCATTAAAGAATTATCCAATATGCAGTTAGTATTAGAATGCTACTCAATAGAGAACCCCTTTTAATAATTAATACATCTTTCAACTTAATAAGTTGTCCCTGACAAAGAGAACCCTTTCAATGTAATTTATACTGAATATATATCCTACTTTTCAGGAGTTATTCTTAAAAGCAAACATACCTCAATTGAATAAATAACTAGAGAAACCATAGTCTTCGTATATGTTTTAGCTTTGGAGATATACTTAAAGGAAGTGTTACTTTCAGTTAATATTTCACAAATAAACATCTGCTGCTTGGTATATGACCAATTTTTAAAAAAATATCCCTTCTGTTAAAAGGGATGTTGGACTCCAGAGAGTCATTATCAGGGTTAAAAGTCTTTGAAAAGCCACTCTGGCTCTACAAAAGATTAGGAAGCATAGACAAATATAAATTTTTTAACACTGTTCCTGAAATCTGGTATATGGAATAAAATGTACCTCTGGAGATGTCCTTTGTAGCAAATCTGTCTTCCTTAAGGTTCGCATATTTCCATAGGGTGCTGACCCCTCAGAATAAGCTTTCTATTCTTGCTTTTATAACAACACCATTGGTGCTGGAGAAAGTATACCCAGGTTGATGGCTCTATATAGTTTTTCCTTGTAATTTAGCCTGTGTTTCATGCCTGGGGGAGTTGTTTCCCTTTCACTTAAGAACTGGAGTCCTTCAATCTCCTTGCATTATTTTTGTTGTGATATAGAACTTTAAAAGCTCCCTGGCTGACAAATGTGGCCAGAGTCTGGGATCTGCTGGGAGCAGCATCATATACTGAAAATAGTATCGGTTCATCTGTTCACGAAAGGACTGCAGTGTTATAGAGACTTGAAATTGATTTTAGCATTATAAAACAATGGTAATACTTAGGAAATGCACTCTCACACATGTTCTCATTGAATGATGAGATTAAAAAAATATGTACTTAGTCATATATGTATGTATATACACACAAATAGAAGAACATTGTTGATTGTGTCCCCACAGTTCAAATGCTACTTAACAGATAGTTACTTAGCACAAAACTATGCTGTGACTTCATTTAAAATGATACTTCAGATCTACCTTGTTCCAAAGACAATATTTTTATTAATCTATTAAGTAATTTATTTATTTTTAATAATATCAATGTCAGAAGCAATCCTCAAATTTAGAATTGGTAAGTAGGTCAAACAGGCTCCCATCTCACATATGGGACCCCATGACTACATTTACAGCTCAAGCTCTCTAGCAAGAGCTGCCTAGAACAGTAGGAAACCCTCATATCCTCTTTTCTGTACAACAACTACTTCTAGGTTTTTTTGTTTGTGTGTTTTTTGGTTTTTTGTTTGTTTGTTTGTTTGTTTTGAGACAGAGTTTACCTCTTGCCCAGGCTGGAGGGCAGTGATGTGATCTCAGCTTACTGCAACCTCTGCCTCCCAGATTCAAGCGATTCTCCTGCCTCAGCCTCCCGAGTAGCTGGGATTACAGGCACCAGCCACCACACATGGCTAATTTTTTGTACTTTTAGTAGAGATGAGATTTCATCAGGTTGATCAGGCTGGTCTTGAACTCCTGACTTCAGGTGATCTGCCAGCCTTGGCCTCCCAAAGTGCTGGGATTACAGGCATGAGCCACTATGCCCAGCCAACAGCTACTTCAAGCCTACCTGCTACGTACTAACATGTAGATCATGGCCAAGTCATTTAACATCTTTCTTCCTCCATTTCTTCTATCAAATGGGTATAATCATACCACCTCCTTCACAGGGCTATTATATAGGCATAGAATATACAACACCATGTGGAACATTGTAAGTTTCCAATAAAGGTTAGCTATCATCATTCAATGAATTACTCACTCAAACTTAACAAAGATATACTTGGTGCCTACCATATGCCAGGTAATAGTGTAGACCCAAGGAACAGAATAGCTATTAAAACAGGCACCATTACTCCTCTCTAGCTTCTCTTCACCCCACCACTCCACCCAGAAAAGAGAAAACAAATAATCACATGGGTATACTTCTAATATAAATTACTGCTATTAATGTTAATTAAAGCTAAGGAGTTTGGGCTCAAGAAAGGAGGAGAATGGCAAGGGTTGAGCATACAGAGGTCGATTATTCAGGCCTTGTTAAATTCATAAATGTTGTATCAAAGTTCTGGATTTTAATATTTGCAAAGAGAAAGTTTTATGTTTTTTTTTTTAAAAAAACAATCGATTTAATAAGAATGTTTAACCAACAAGTTCTTACACATTTCCCTTCTAATAAGTTTTATGTTTTTAATTACAGGTATTTCTGCTACAGAGTGATAGGCGAGTTTTTTAAAAGCTTTGCATTCTGCAAAATTCATATGAAAATAACAGAGCTCATAGAATAAAAAGATATGTGCAGATCCCCAAAACCTACGCAATCACCATTAGGAATCACCATCCTAATAAAAATAACAGCAAAAATAAATTATTGCTAAATAAATACCTAATAAATATAAAATTCAACTCTTACAAAAAGAAGGTGATTCGATAACGGATACAAATAAAGTTCAGCCTACTCTGAGAGAAAAATGCACAAAAATCTGGAAGAAACACAGCACAGTATGATTGAATTTGTGACCAACAGGAGCCAAAGTAAGAACAGAATGTGGGCCTGAGGGAAATGGGCATCATATTCTACATTGCATGCCTCTGTGGCTCCAGTTAACTTCAGCTTTATTACCATATTTTGCATTTAGCTGCTGTTGTTTCCTGGTGCAAACTGTTGATGTGTTGGTGAATTGGCTTATGAAAAAACCCACAGTAGTCACCCCTTATCCTGTGTCATTTCCCGTGGTTTCAGTAACCGGTGAACAACTGCAGTCCAAAAATACTAACTAGAAACTTAAAAAATTAACAATTCATAAGTTTTAAACAGTGCACCATTCAGAGTAGCATGATGACATTTTGCAGCATATACTTCTGTCCCACCTGGGATGTATATCATCTTTTCCTGCAAGGATTCATACTGTAGACACTCCCTAGCCACGAGTCACTTAGCCTTCTTGGTTAGAAGATCTACTGTCACAGTATAGAGTGCTTATGTTCAAGAAAGTCTTATCTTACTTCATTGTGGCTCGAAAGTGCAAGAATAGTGATGCTGGCAATTTGGATATGCCAAAGAGAAACCATAAAGTGTGTCCTTTATATGAAAAGGTGAATGTTCTCTACTTAATAAGGAAAGAAAATAAATCATATGCTGAGGTTGCTAGGGTAAGAATAAATCTCTCCATGAAACTGAAAGAATGAAAAAAAATCCCTTCTGGTTTTGCTATCCCATCTCCCAAACTGCAAAAGTTACAGCCCCAGTACATGAGATGTGCTTAGTGAAGATGGAAAATGTATAAAATTTGTGGGTGGAGGACATAAACAGAAATGTGTTCTGATTGATGGATAACAGCTTCGTTACTATCCTTGATTTCAGGCATCTCCTGGGGGTTTTGAAATAAACTCTTCACAAATAAGTGAGGACTACTGCACTTTGCATGTTAAATTCACATCTCTCTACTTCCCAATCACTTGTTCACTAATTTCTCTACACTATAAACACATATTCTAGCACAACCGACAGATAGAGAATGATGTGGGTGAATGAAAATTTCTAAAAGATTACTCTAGTAGGGGGCCACAACACAGAGTTTAGACACCTTCGACTTCTAAGGGAAAAGGAGAATTTGAACCAGACTGGCGGCACTCATGATTAATGCAGTCACATGTCCGACCTCAAAAATCTCTGATATACAATAAAAAGACATCTGTCTTGAGAGATGACCTTAGATGTCAAGAGTTCTCTAAAATCTGAGCGTCGATACCTCACATCCTGAAATAGTGAAAGAAATTTTAATAAAACAGGAAGGCAGAAATGCAACCTAATGACATATTCTAATAGATTTGGAAACTCAGAGTTTCTGTAACTCATTTTTCTTTTTATGTTTATCTCCCGATCTGAACTGATATGCTTGGAATAGGATTGATATGAGTATGGGATGAAACATGGAAGAAACAAAAAAAATCAAGAAATTAAAACATCTTGGAGGTTAATCTCTGCTATTTAAACTTAAAAACAAATGAGAAAGCAATACATTATCATGCTTACACATTATTGAAATAGATGCAAAAGTTTCTCTGACTTTCTAACGTATTTTTACCCCAACCTGATGCAGTTCATGTTAGATATTTGACTTTAAGTGTTAAGAATAAATTGCTTAAGTGGAAATCAGTTTGTGATTTAAACTGTATTGTCTAAGTCAGTGCTGTCCAATAGAAAATAATTCAAAATGTAAATGTGAGTTGCATATCAAATTTTAATTTTTCTAGTAAGCAAATAAAAAATTAGAATGAAATAGATGAAATTAATTTTCATAATGTGTATTTACTTATCCTAATATATCCAAAATATCACCATGTCAAGTAATAAAAAAAACATATCATAACTTCTTGGTTTTTTTTTTGTACTATCTTTGAAATTCAACGTATAATTTAAAAGTAGAGCACAGTGTGATCCGAAATTGTCAAATTTCAAGTAAATAGGCACATATGACTAGTGGTTTCCATATTGGACAATGCAGATCTAACTTAATGTTTTACAAACGTTATTTTGTCAGAATGAAAAGATGCCAAAAACTGGACTACTTATGTTTTTGTCAATATCTAACAGTTACAGTTATACTCGTATAAAAAAGAAAAAATTATACCTGATTTTATTATTTTAATTTTTTTAGGTTTGCCCTATAAAATACTTTCAGAGAATAACTTTTGGACACTCCCCACCTCACATCTTATCTCAAGTATGGTGAATTACTACTTCCACATTTAATGTTTAAATTTCAATATTTATGAAGACCTGATTAAACATTTTTATTACATTATGCATAAGTGATTATACATTGATCTGGACTGCAGCTGACTAGTTGACAAAAACGCCATGTTTTATAGGCATTTAATTAAACATGCATTGATTTTGATTTTAGTTCTCTTGTTTTGGAAGTATTACATATATTTTCTGGCTTCCGACATTTTTGGCCCTTAGAAACATTATAGGCTCGAAGCACTGTGCCCCTTGTGCCAAATGCCTAAAACCACCCTGGTTCTAGAGGCACATTTCACCATACCTGCTTAAAAATTATAGAAATGCTTTTATTCCTCTAACCCTCAGTGCAATTGTCACCTACAACAGCTTTTGCTAACTTGGGTTTTACCTTCAGGATATTCTTGTTTGCTTTTTTTTTTTTTTTTCCCATTGGCATAATTTGCCCTCAGTTATTTATTTGACTGTTTATTTTCTATTTGTGATTTTAGAGAGGCAAAGATTGTGTCTGTTTTCTTATCTACTACATAATTAAAGACAGTACATTATGGGTACTCAATGAATTTTAGATAAGTGAATTTAAAAATGCTTGTTAAAAGGAAAAGCTCAAAGCTCATTTTACCTAAATGCAGAGTAAAAGTTATATGTCTGGTAGGGATCCAGGTTTTCTCTGAGTTATAACCTATCTATAAAGTAATTCTCACATTGTCAGTGTTTCTGGTATATCCAGGCTATAAAAGCTTTTTCTGAATAAACTTAAATTTATAAAAACTTATAGCATTATATCCATCATTTATATTTTAGTAAGATAATTCACTTTTACATTTAATAATTTAACTTGCTATTTTCTAGATGATCTGTATATCTTTTAATTCTCTAACTTCAGGAACTTTTCACTTTTAAAAAATGTGTTTTCTTTATTTTCTATATTGTGGTTCTTAATTTTGGCATATTTTGCTCCACCAGGGGATATGTGGCAATGTCTGGAGATACTTTTTTCTAGTCACAAATCAGGTGTGGGCAGGAGTGCTATTGTGATCTATTAAGTAGAAGAAAAAGGTCCTACTAGAAATCTTAAAATGTACAAAATAGCTTCCTAGCAATAATGAATTATCAACTCTAAGATATTAATGCTGAAGTTCCAAAATCCTACTCTAACTTGTGATTAAAATACTGATCTGTATTTTTCTCCTTAAAATGATTCACCAATTTTTTAAAAACCTCATTTCTGTTTATAATGTTCCTTTTGCTTCATTGTAACTGAGATTTTCTCAAGTCTGTAAAAAACTCAGATAATTTATCCAAGTTAAAATGTTGAATAGCGGTGGCCGTTTACTAATATAATTCTTTTATAGTCTTTCTTCTCAGTTTCCTTAAATGTTAGCAGATACAATGAGACTTGTGATGAATGTCATCATGTAATTTTATTAATTTAATGTATCTTTGTTAATCTATCTCATAGGTCCCTTTAGATGGAATATAATACAGCAGAAGCCTTTTCATCAAAAGGATTAATGCCTGCATTATCATTTCTGCAATAAAACAAGAAGCTAAGTGGTGCAGGCCACAGACCCCTCAAACCTGGATTCCACAATTCTATGTTAAGTGTTGGAGTTTTTAATTACTCTGCTGTAGGAAAGCCTTTGCCAATGCTTACAAGGAACTGTTTATCCCTGCTTCTCTGGGTTCTGTTTGATGGAGGTCTCCTAACACCACTACAACCACAGCCACAGCAGACTTTTGCCACGGAGCCAAGAGAAAATGTTATCCATCTGCCAGGACAACGGTCACATTTCCAACGAGTTAAACGTGGCTGGGTATGGAATCAATTTTTTGTGCTGGAAGAATACATGGGCTCCGAGCCTCAGTATGTGGGAAAGGTAATGGCGTGTTTCTTTTGACAACCACTTGATAGGAAGGGGGCATATGCATTGTGTATTTTGTATGGATTTTTTGCACAGGAGTTGAACAAACCAGTGACTAGAACACTGGAATTGAAATCCAAGAGACCTGTTTTATCTTCCTGACTCAATGGCCCGGGTAAGCTTCAGAATATCATTTAAACCCTCTTTGCTTTCGTTCTTTCTGATCATTTTAATGACAATAGTATATATTTTGTTAAATGTTTGGTATTCTCTGCTGAGGACATGAAGTTAAAATGTGAAAATGTTATTAAGTATAATTGTAACCATAGTTAGAAGTATAGTATAAGTATAGTTATATCATTTTATTGCTCATAGCAACAAGAGACATGAAGAAGAATCACCAGGCCTAAATATTCTAAACTCATCCAGATGTCGTTTGATGACAAGAATGTGCTCCTTCTCCTTTCCCGTTAAAATATGACACACCATTTGGATTGTGGTTCTGAAGTATTTGACTTGGCTTGCTTAAACTTTATAATTTCTGTATGTTCAGCAGATATTTATAAGTGTATTTATGGCTGAAGTAATAAATTTTGGAACCCGAATATGTACACATCAACAGAGCATACAATTTTAAAATCTCATTGCAACTTTACGGAAATTTAATTTTTTCACAAAATACTTGGTGGCAACTATCTGTTTCAGCACAGTTATGTTTTACTGCTTATTTTTTTCATAAAATTTTTCACCCACATCTAGAACAGTATAATTTGTCCATCACACCAAAAAAATTTCCCCCAAAAATATTATATTTTATTTTGATTTTGTGAATTCTTTTCATACTTTTTAAAGATGTTGTCGTGGGCTTTAATTAAAAAATAGATGCTTATGGAGAGTTTAAAATAAATCCAAAGGCACAAATGAAAAACTATAGTAGGAAGAATGTTTAGAAATGAATATAGAAGATCTTGAGCAGCAAATCACTTGAGTTTCTGAAAACATAAGCTAAAGAGGTACACAATAGGTTGTATGATTTTTCATATTAGGTCAAAGGAAGACTATTCATTTAAGATCTGAATTATTCTACCACATTTTTTAAAAAATTACCTTGTGGAAATGTATTTAAAGGGTATTAAATGATACAGTGGAAAAGCTTTTTAAATAGAATCTTTGTTGAAAGGGAACATACAACCAGAGTTTCCACTGAGGTATAGATGGCCCCAGGCAAATGATTTTTGCAGGGCACATATCTATGTTTGAAAATTGAGTCACCCCAAATCAAATCAGTCCATAAGTACAATTCTGGTAGTCCAATCTCAAAGATCTTACAAATACATACACACACACACACACACTCACACACTTTCTCTCTCTCTCTGTCTCTCTCTCTCTCTCTCACACACACACACACACAAACACACACAGAGCCATTAAGCAGGAACTATCTCCTTGACAGTCTGCCTACCAGGAGTCAGGGTGTATTCAAGTGGCACTCAGACAACACAATAGTGCAATCCCTGAAGATCCACAGGGTACCTATGAACCTATAAGTTGAGTAAATGTCAAAGAGAGCCCCAAATTATGAATGGATACTGAGACCCAAACAGTTCCAGCCCAGACCAGAATGCCCTTCTCAGATCACATTTCTGCCCACAAATAGCCCTAGATGCAGAAGTCTTAGAAAATTTTTAGAAAGTCAGTCCAAAATATGGAATTCCCTGATGTTACTGCGTAAAGCTTCTCCTTGTGTAATTCCTCAAATATAACCGTGGAATGTAAAAGCACTAAAACATTTCTACAGTAAGATAATTTCATGTAGTTCTGCTACACTTGTGTTTTTTTATTAAATTTAATATAAGAATGGAATTTGAAAATTAAGACAAATGGAAAGGTAACAGTCTAAAACTCTGGAACAAAGATATTCGTTTTCCCAAATCTGTTTATGATAGAAGCTAGACATCATATTGAGTTTCCTGACAAATTCTCAGTTTTTAATTAGAGAAGATTGATAGACCTTAATTTCTAGAATTGGAGGTAATAATGTTGAAATTAGGTTAAAAAAAAAAACTGTTTTTTTTTTTTTTTTTTTGGAGACGGAGTTTCACTCTTTTTACCCAGGCTGGAGTGCAATGGCGCGAACTCTGCTCACCGCAACCTCCGCCTCCTGGCTTCAAGCAATTCTCCTGCCTCAGCCTCCCGAGTAGCTGGGACTACAGGCACGTGCCACCATGCCCAGCTAATTTTTGTATTTTTAGTAGAGACGGGGTTTCACCATGTTGACCAGGATAGTCTCGATCTCTTGACCTCGTGATCCACCCACCTCGGCCTCCCAAAGTGCTGGGATTACAGGGGTGAGCCACCGCGCCTGGCCTAAAACTGATTTTTATTCAAACCTAGATAGCTGTAGCATTTCACCTCCCTAAACAGTCCATGGGATTGTATATGCAAATTTTTGTCTGACACTCTGAAATTCCACTTTTATAATTGCTATAACAGTGTAGAATTCATTCAGTTTATTTAAAAGATGAACTAGTAGTTATAAATGTAATTAAAAAGGAGTAAGTCTAATATCCAACCTATTATTACATTTAATCAGCATTATTTTCACTGGTACATGGCTCCACATTGGTAATGGGTAATGAACGCCCATGGTTCTCAAGCAATGTACATTTCTAATACAGATGAAAGAATGTTTGCCAAGGTTTTTTTCCCCACCAGGAAACTAATTAAATTTTAATTAACTCTGTCTTGAGGCTTCTAGATTTGAGAATAGAAATATGATAACCTGAGGACCAATTCAATCTATTATATATGTGTGCATAAACATATAAATATATTTATACTTCCACTCATTCCAGAAAGACTTTCAGATTACTCATAGAAAAGCAAACCGTTATAAATAATATAGAAGTCAGAACTAAGGAAAAGAACTAATGCCAAAATGCCAAGGAAAATTGTCACCCTTGGACAACTTGGGGGTTAGGGGAACTGACTTCTCCCCAGCACAGTTGAAAATCCAAATGCAACCCTTGACTGCCCCAGAACTTGACTACTCATAGCCTGCTGTTGATCAGACATTTTACTGATAGCCTAGTCAATCAAAACATAATTATATGTTATAATACATATAACATAAACATATTATGTTTATATATGTATATATGTATTATATACTGGATTCATACAATAATCTAGAGAAAAGAAAATATTATTAAGGAAACCACAAGGAAGGCAAATACATTTACTATTCATTAAGTGGGAGTGCATCATCATAAAGGTTTTCATCCTCATGATCTTTACATTGCATAGGCTGAGGAGGAGGAAAAAGAGAGGAAGGATGGTCTCACTGTCTCAGAGGTGACAAAGGTGGAAGAAAATCCATATAAAGTAAACCTGTGCAGTTCAAACTTACATTGTTCAAATATCAACTCTACTGTCTTTAGCCTCAAATATGACTTTCTGGTTCTTTGTAGAAACAGCATATATGGAAATCATTAATTTGTATAGGTCCCATTGTCAACTCCATATTTTTAAGGACCAAATAATTTTCTTTCTTTTTTTTTTCTTAAATATATATTTTACTGCATTTTAGGTTTTGGGGTACATGTGAAGAACTTGTAAGATTGTTGCATAAGTACATACATGGCAATGTGGTTTGCTGCCTTTCTCCCCATCACCTATATCTCATATTTCTCCCCATGTTATCCCTCCCCAACTCCCCACCCCCCACTGTCCCTCCCCTAGCTCCCCCCCCACAGACCCCAGTGTGCAATGCTCCCCCTGTGTCCATGTTTTCTCACTGTTCAACACCCGCCTATGAGTGAGAACATGCGGTGTTTGATTCTCTGTTCTTGTGTCAGTTTGCTGAGAATGATGGTTTCCAGGTTCATCCGTGTCCCTACAAAGGACACAAACTCATCGTTTTTTATGGCTGCATAGTATCCCATAGTGTATATGTGCCACATTTCCCCTGTCCAGTCTATTGTCGATGGGCATTTGGGTTGGTTCCAAGTCTTTGCTATTGTAAACAGTGCTGCAGTGAACATTCGTGTGCATGTGTCCTTATAGTAGAACGATTTATAATCCTTTGGATATATACCCAGCAATGGGATTGTTGGGTCAAAGGGAATTTCTATTTCTAGGTCCTTGAGGAATCGCCACACTGTCTTCCACAATGGTTGAACTAATTTACACTCCCACCAACAGTGTAAAAGTGTTCCTATTTCTCCACGTCCTCTCCAGCATCTGTTGTCTCCAGATTTTTTGATGATCGCCATTCTAACTTTCATGATATGGTATCTCAATGTCGTTTTGATTCACATTTCTCTGATGACCAGTGATGATGAGCATTTTTTCATATGTTTGTTGGCCTCATATATGTCTTCTTTTGAAAAGTGTCTGTTCATATCCTTTGCCCACTTTTGAATGGGATTGTTTGTTTTTTTCTTGTAAATCTGTTTTAGTTCTTTGTAGATTCTGGGTATTAGCCTTTTGTCAGACGGGTGGATTGCAAAATTTTTTCCCATTCTCTTGGTTGCCGATTCACTCTAATGATTGTTTCTTTTGCTATGCAGAAGCTCTGGAGTTTAATTAGGTCCCATTTGTCTATTTTGGCTTTTGTTTCCAATGCTTTTGGTGTTTTAGTCATGAAGTCCTGCCTATGCCTATGTCCCGAATGGTTTTGCCTAGGTTTTCTTCTAGGCTTTTCTATGGCTTTAGGTCTTATGTTTAAGTCTTTAATCCATCTGGAGTTAATTTTAGTGTAAGGAAGGGGTCCAGTTTCTGCTTTCTGCACATGGCTGGCCAATTTTCCCAACATCATTTATTAAACAGGGAATCCTTTCCCCATTGCTTGTTTTTGTCATGTTTGTCAAAGATTAGATGGTTGTAGATGTGTGGTGTTGCCTCCGAGGCCTATGTTCTGTTCCATTGGTCTATATCTCTATTTTGGTACCAGTACCATGCTGTTTTCATTACTATAGCCTTGTAGTATAGTTTGAAATCAGGTAGTGTGATGCCTCCAGCTTTGTTCTTTTTTCTTAGAATTGACTTGGCTATGCAGGCTCTCTTTTGCTTCCATATGAAGTTTAAGGTAGATTTTTCCAGTTCTGTGAAGGTCATTGGTAGCTTGATGGGGATAGTGTTGAATCTGTAAATTACTTTGGGCAGTATGACCATTTTCATGATATTGATTCTTCCTAACCATGAGCATGGAATGTATCTCCAGATGTTTGTGTCCTCTCTTATTTCGTTGAGCAGTGGTTTGTAGTTCTCCTTGAAGAGGTCCTTTACATTCTTTGTTAGTTATATTCCTAGGTATTTTATTCTCTTTGTAGCAATTGTGAATGGGAGTTCATTCTTGATTTGGCTCTCTTTAAGTCTGTTATTGGAGTATAGGAATGCTTGTGATTTTTGCACATTGATTTTGTATCCTGAGACTTTGCTTAAGTGGGACCAACTGATTTTCTTAGATGCAAATCTAAAAGAACCTATTCATATAGAAATCTGTAGCGGCAACTGAGTGAATTAGTGGACATTAGCTTCACAACCATTATATTTAAAGAAGCAGATGTTAATGTTGATATCCTTGCAAGAAAACCAAAACTGTGCTATTACTTCCAACAAAAGTTACTTTACTTTCTATACAAATAGATCATAAGGGTATACAGAGGTAAAGCTTTCCTCAAATACATGTTGTGAAAATACATTACTTAGATAAGTATAAGTTTTCATACTGTATAGTAAGAAATAAATTAACTTTATCTGCAAAAATTTGTACTTCATATGTTACCAGTTGTTCAAACTAATGGTAAGCAAAACACCTGCATTATTACAGACATACATATACATGTGCACAAGTATGCACAAACACACCAACATGATTTATGCTTTTACCAACATAGATAATTGCAAACCTATGTCTGCATAGTACTAAGGTTTTCATAGCCTCCAAGTTATGTATCCAGGAAATGCTGTCAATTTTATCCTGGAAGAATAATTTAGGAAATTGAGTTGTCATTTCAGATAAATTCCGTTTAGCAGCAATTCTTAAATCTAAATTCTTTAAAATGGCAAAAAAGATTAAAAAGTAAAACATGTATAAACCCTAGTTTCAGAGACATTCATTTATTTAACCTATTTCTTATGATGAATGCATTACAGCGTAAGATGATATTAAGCCTGTGGCAATAAATATGACTGTGAAGATCTCTAGATTACAGTTATAAAAGTTAAACTTTATTGAGTGCTTCCTTTGGGCACCATTTTAATTGCTTTACAGACACATACTTACATATCTGCAAACAGCACTATGAGTGATCTTATTATTAGTGCTATTTTATGTATCAGAAAATAGAGACACAGAAAAATTAAATAGCTTCCCCATCATCCAACACCAGTGAATCATCAGCTAACACGTTAAGCCAGGTGGTCTAGCTCCATTGCACCAGAAAATGTCATGGTTATTATCCTGCAAGACTCTTAAATGCTGATAATAATTTCAATACTCTATTAAAAGTGCTCTAATAGAAACACTGTTAGGAAATGTGGAAACAACAAAGGTCTATGACTACGTCCAGAATATGGAGGAATTCAAGAAAATGGTCACAAATGAGGAAGCACCTGAGATGAGTCTTGAAGGATGATTTAATTTTTCTAGAAGTGGTAATATGGGGAAAAGTTTTTGTAAGCACCGAGGCTTGAAACTTCAAGGTGAGCCTGGGTGGCCATATTTCAGTATAGTCAGAGTGTAAAGCCAACTACTTAGAGTGAAATAAATACAGAAAGTGTGGAAAGGTTCAATTCTCATTCCCAGATGATTAGTATTTGTTCTTAAAAGTGTAAAGATCCATAAAGTGCCTTATCTGGGGCTTAATATTAATGGATTGCAATTCTAGAATAACCAATCAGACAGCCAAGTAAGAGATGCGTTGAAGATGGGGAAACAGGAATAGAAATAGGGAGAGCATCTGCAGGAGAAAGTTACAATGGACTTGTGTAGAAAGTATAGTAAAGAAAATGGGAAATTAGAGTTGAATATTTGAAAGGTGAAGAGATAATGAAAAATTTCAAGATCCATTGATCATGGCAATGTAAAAGATGAGACAAATTAGAGAAGTATTATGGAGGCAAAAATTTGCAGAAATAAATGTTTAATTGCATGCAGAAAATAAAAGGGAAGAATAAGCAATGACACAGAGTTTTTTACTTCTGTTTTATTAGTATCCCTTGCAGATTTGGGACTCAAGTAAGAAATAAAATAATTAGTGTTGGACATCCTATGCCCTCTGCTACTTAGAAGTACACAGATGAAATTTGTCATAGATATTTACATACATTAACCTAGTGTTCAGAAAAGAGTAATTGGAATACAGATGGTAGTTAAAATCATGAGTGGTTAATACACTCTAGGAAAAATTACAGAGAATGTAAGAGAACCCTGATTTTTAATTGCAAAGCAGATGAAAAAAGAATTAGATAGATCTAATTAGTAAGAGGCAAACGAGAGGCATAGATAGTGTCATGGAAGATAAACCAGGAAAATGTTTTAAGAATAAGGAATGACAACAAAATTTTGAACTCCACAGGCCAAATTTAAGAATGACTTAAAAGGTTTCGCTGGTTTTGGTAACTAGTGATCCAGAGGTGACTTTTGTCTAAATAGGTTTAATGGTTTTGTCTAAAGCATAAAGAAAGAAAAAAGAGGTGGATGATATGTCAAAAGCACAGATGAAAGAGACTGAGGAATGCCCTGTTGATATTCTCAACTTAATCCTACAGGTATCGTTCTAGTTAGGGTTCTCCAGAAAAACAGAACTAACAAGACATGCATATAAATAGAAAAAAAGAAAATAGTCTTTATTTATTTTTAATTTTATGCAAACTATTGTGTTATTTTTTAGTTTAATTTAATTTTAAATGACAGGATACCTGTGCAGGACCTGCAGGTTTGTTAACACAGGTAAACATGTGTCGTGCTGGTTTGCTACACCTGTCAACCCATCACCTACATATTAAAGCCTGCACGCGTTAGCTATTTATCCTGATGTTCTTCCTCCCCCTGCACCCCTGACAGGCCGCAGTGTGTGTTGCTCCCCTTCCTGTGTCCATGTGTTCTTGTTGTTTAGCTCCCTCTTATAAGTGAGATCATGCAGCGTTTGGTTCTCTGTTCCTGTGTTAGTTTGCTGAGGATAATGGCTTCCAGCTCCTTCCATGTCCCTGCAAAGGACCTGATCTTGTTTCTTTTTATGGCTGCCCATTGTAATTTATAGATCCAGTTCTAGTCTCATCGAACTACCATTGACATTCTTCACAGAATTAGAAAAAAAACTATGTTAAAAATTATATGGAACAAAAAATTATTTTTTAAAAAAATTGGTTCATGCAATGGTGTAGGCAAATGTTCAAAATCTGCAGTAGGGCCTCTAATTGGAGGACCTGGGGAAGAGTTGCATTCTGATCCTGAGGCAGTCTGCTGGAAGAACTCCTTCTTGCTCAGGTGACATCAGTCTATGTTTTGTTAAGGCCTTCAACTGTTTAGATGTGTCCCACCCACATAATAGAGGCTAATCTATTTTACTCATAAATATTAATCTTATCCAAAGAACCCAGAAACTTCCATGATCATGTTTGATCAAATATTATAAGTCCACTCTTTGTCAACCTGGCACCCATCCACATCTCCTTAAACCATGTCTAATCTCTAAATAGAGATAATAAGAAGATCATACTTCTAACAGAACACAACTATCTTGCATGCAACCAAAGCTACGCAAACCTTTTTCTCAGAAAAGGATGTAAAGTCCTTGAGTGTATGCATAACCTTGATGTCCTACAACCTGATGTAAAATTAACAATACGTAAATACAGTGATATAAAGTCAGTACATTTTATGTTACATGATAAAGGGATAGGAGAGGGAAGAAAAACAGATAGTAAATATATAATATTTGTAACAAAATAAGGAAGAACTATTGGTAATGATTGTAGCCCTCCTTTCCATAACTGGTCATGTATCATAGCTTGTATTTATAACTACCTTCTTCCATTACTCATTTTGTATTTCCTTTGCTATCAGCAAGCAGCTCAGCTGGTACTGACTCTTTACCTTGTGGTGTGTCACAACCTTAATTTCTAAAGGGCCTGGTCTAGATCATTACCAGTCCTGTCCATATTGGTTTGTTGTGGTTTTCCATTGACATATTCACAGGGCAAGGTAATATAAGAGGTGCCCTAAGGAATCTCCAGTATTACAGATACACTCTTTCTTGCATCCACTGTGGAGGGTCAATCCAATTTCCCGTTGGTACTCATGATCAATCACCCCAGACAGCATAGTAATTTCCTTCCTTACCTGCTGATTTAGGGGAATGAGAAACTCCAAGTGGCTGGGTGGCAGTCTCAACTTCCAGTTCCCAGTCTCAACTTCCAGTTCCCAGTCTCAACTTCCAGTTCAATTGAACTCTTGTTTTATGTCCTGGTGGAAACATTCCCTCTTCTGCAACTAAGACTTCTCGGCCTGTATAGCATAAGGTCATAGGGTCAAGAATCAACATTTTTGCTGATACGTCACCAGGAGTAATAGTGGTGTCACACCTCTCTCTACCTCATAATTCCAGACCAGGGAATTCTGGCTTGAGATTGATTCCTGGCTATGGAAGAAACAGTGGCATGTATTGGATGCTGATTCAGAGCATTTATAGCCCCCTAGAGAGCCTTGCCTCAGCCCTGAAAGAGACTGACACCTAGACAGCACTGTAACTGAGGCCTCACAAGGCTACATCACCCTTCTTTCAAGCAAACTACTTGGAACTGGTGGAAAACATGGTAAAACCAGTGAGTTCCATGAGCATGTGTTCATTACTGTACTTGATTTGCTGTGAAATGAGTGTCATGATTGGAAACAATGCTGTGTGGAAGACCACGATGGTAAATAAGGCGTTCTATAGTTCCACTGATGGTAGTTTTGGCAGAAGTGTTACATGCTGGGAAGGAAAATCTGCATCCAGAGTTATTTGTTACAGTAAGAACAAAATGCTGCTCCTTCTGTAATGAAAGTGGTCAAGTGAAATCAACCTGCCAGCAGGTTGCTGGCTCAGTTCCTTGGGAAATGGTGCCATATTGGGGACTTACTATTGGTCTCTGCTGCTGAAATATTAGGCCCTTAGCAGTGGCTATAGCCAGGTCAGCTTCGGTGGGTGGAAGTCTGTGTGTTGTTGGTCTCTTGCTACGGTGACCCCTATATTTATGAGCACATTGGGTGATGACAGGAGTGGCTGCTGGAAGAGGCTGACTGGTTTTCACAGAATGGATTATCCTGTCCACTCAATTATTAATATATTCCTCTGCTGATGTGGTTTTTGGCACATTCAGAGGGTTTCATCCCTGTACCTCTTCCCCAGAACTCTTTGTTATTCATGTTCCAATCATGTCCCTTCCAAGTCCCTGACATCCAGCCAACTCCTTGGCCACAGCCCACAAATTGATATATAATCGTATGCCTGCTCATTTCTAATTCTATGCAGAATAAAAAACCAGGTGCACTGCTCAAAGCTGTGTCCACTGAGAAGATTTCCCCTCACCACTGTCTTTCAGGAGTGTCCCAAAGAGCCTCTAATACTGCAGCTGTCTGATTTCAATTGGTGCCTGCTTAACATGAAGAACCATCTGTAAAACGGGCGAAAGTCTTCTCTTTCTCTCTCAGCTGATAGGGAGCACTTCATGAGGCCTCATGAAGCCATAGGTAGAGGCTAGAGGAGAAAAGAGTGACTGGTAGGAATGGGGGCATTTGGGTCTCTTCTTCAGGTCAGTTACTTGTGCCTCCAGGGCCTGCTGAGGCCTGATCTCATACATGCCACTTTCATCTGATGATAGGGTAATGCTCTTCTCACCCAATTTTATGGCTTGCTGGGTCAAGTAGCACATGGTTCATGATAAGCAGCTCAGATCACATGGGAAGTTGGTGTACCACAATCAAGTGTTCAGTTCTTGCTGAGGCCCAGTAGGAGGTGGTCGCTGTTTCTAAAAAGGAGAGTATCTTTGGAAGGAAAATACTTCATATCCTATGAAGATATCCACAGAGGAGGCAAACCTTTGTTCCCAAATCCTAAGGGCCTGTGCTGTAATTCACCAAATTAGCCCAGCCAAAGACACCATACGGCATCCTATCTACCACTGACACTTCAACTACTGCCCCCCATTGGACCTGCTGGATCTTATAGCCTAAGTAGCAGAACAGTCTACAAAGCAACCTGCATCTATGTCAGAGCCTTCTGTTTGTTCTGGTCCCCACTCAAAATCAGCAGCATTTCACATCACTCAGTAAATGGGCCAGGGTAACGTACCCAAATGCAAAGTATGTCACCTCCAAATTTTCAAAGGACCTACTAAGTGTTGTGCCTCTTCTGTGAGGTTGTAGGAGGGACAACGTGCAAAAACTTATGCTTCACCTTTTCAGGGACATCTCAACATGCCCCGTACTACTAGGCCCCCACAAATTTCACTGAGGTAGGTGGCGATCCATTTTTGTCAGATTTATATCCCACACCCTTTGTAAATAAGTGTTTTACCAAATACACAAAGAGTAGTTGCTGCTTCTTGCTCAGCAGATCCAAGGAGCATCATGTTTTTCATGTAATGAACCAGTGTGATGTCTTGTGATGGAAAAGGTAATCGAGATCCCTGTGAAGTGAATTATGACATAGGACTAAATAGTGACGATACCCCTGAGGCAGAGCAATGAAGTCGTATTGTTGACCTTGCCAACCAGAAGCAAACTGCTAATGGTAGTCTTTACCAACAGGAATGGAGAAAATTTACGTGCTATTATCCAAAGCATCATGCCAGGTACCAGGGGATGTGCTAATTCTCTCAAGCAATGAAACCACATCTGGTACAACAGCTGCAGTTGGAGTCATCACCTGGCTAAGCTTATGATAATCCACTGTCATGCCCAAGATCTATCTGTGTTAGTCACAGACGAAATAAGAGAGTAGAATAAGGATGAGTTGAGAATCAACACCCCGCATGTTTTATCTTTGGTGATGGCACTAATCTCTGCAATTTCTCCAGGAATTTCATGTTGCTTTGCTTTATTATTGTTCTGTCTAGAGGGAGTTCTAGTGGTTTCCACTTGGAATTTTTCTCAATTACAGTCCTCACTTCCAGGTCAGGAACCAGTGTGGGGAATCTGCCAGCTGCTGAGTATACAAATATACATTCTGGAACTATGGAAATAATCACAGAATGAATTGGGGGGCCACTGGTTCCACTGAGATGGACCTGAGCTGAACTCCATTGATTAGCTGACCTCCATAAGTCTCTATGCTAACTGGTAAACCCAGTGACAATTTAAGTCTCAGAATTTATGTCAGTCAAGAGCTAATACCCAGTAGTCCCCCAAAGGTCTGATTATTTCCTTTTCCCCAAAGTACAGTCACCCTGACAAAAGTGATAGGTCCCTTTGAGGATGGGGTAAAGGGTGGGAATGGGGTGAGGGATAAAAGACTACACATTGAGTTTCGTGTGTATATACTGCTCAGGTAGTGGGTACACCAAAATCTCACAAATCACCACTAAAGAATTTACTCACGTCACCAAATACCCCTGTTCCCCAAAAACCTACGGAAATTAAAAAAAAGTTTAAAGATTAATGGTGTAAGTTTTTGTAAGTGTATTAGGACCCTTTCTCAAGACATCTCGGCCTTACCTTCATTCAAGGTGTTTGGGTCTATCAACTGGTTCAAGTCTGAAACTGACTGAAGGGCAATGACTCTGTTTTTATGATTCAGGTTAGACTTTGTGTACCTGACCTAGAACTTTTCTGTTCATACAGATCAAATAATAATTGAATAGGCTTCCTACGTATTTCATTTCTAGGAGCAGGTGACCCCCTAGCCATTGCCAGGAATCGCCACAAGTCATAGCATTCTGATTGCTCTTTTGACTGCTTTCATTGGTAAACATGCCAACCTTACCTTGGCCATTGAGTGCTGCCACAAGGCCCCTGTCATCTAGGACCCAGTGATTCCTACTGCATTTACATTTCCCAATTCAGTGGCAACTGTTCCCATTGTAAGTTCTGGCCTAGACAGCTGAGTGATCGCTGGGATGCTGGGGCTCCCCTCACAAACCAAGTTATCTCCGTGGTGGTGAAAGGTGTGTCAACTGGACCCTCCCAGAGTGGTTAAATAGGTATTAAATAAGAAACTCATTGATGCATTACCAATCTCTCTAGGCCTTTCAATTTTTTCTTCTGTAATTTCCCAGGTCTGACGTTTCAAATTCATTTACTGTGGGCAAATGTTTGCTCCACATTTCAGTTAACGAAACAAACAAACCACTGAAGTTATTTATAATTCCCCATGCTGCAAACTTAAATGTTGAGTCTCTGTTTGTTGAGCCCTATCAATAAATTCTGCCAACCCAACTTTGTGTTTCTTCTGCCATTATCCCATACCCTATATATCTATTCTCACATATATTCCCCATATTTCTTTTTTGTATGGTGCTAATTTTAAATAGTTTAAGACAATGCCTTTTCCACTGACAATACAGTGTTTATAAAGTGCAATGTTATTTCCTTCCCCTGTGCATATGTTCCATATTCAAGTATTGAGAATGCCCAGTAACTTACTATAGCAGCAGCTGAACTTTTTAAAACTGCCACAGAATTTGCTACAAATATAGGTCCTTCAATGTTTTACATGTGTGGAACAATGCTATATCTATACATGGGTTGGCTTAATCAACCTCTTCAATGGTGGGTGGTGAGGAAGCACGACCAGAGGGAGGAGCTCCACCAACAGGGAATCCCCCAGGCATTCCTCCTGGCATGCCCCCTGTACTCTGGTACAGCTTGGTGATGATGATGGGATTGAAGACTTTCTTCAGCTCTTTCTGCTGATGTTCAGATTCTTCCTTCTCAGCAGTCTGATTCTTGCCAATCCAGTTGATAATGTCATTACACTTGTCCAGAATTTTCTGTTTGTCCTCGTCGTTAATCTTGCCTTGAAGTTTCTTCATCTTCAACAGTTGCTTTCATGTTGAATGCATAGGACTCAAGTGAATTCTTAGATCACAACTCCCAAGATTTCTGTCTGGCTAAATTAGAAAACTCAAGTGGTTCTTTTGGTATTTAATGCACCTCGTCGTGGGTTACACTTGTACCTCAACTGCAGGGCCATGCAAAGACTTGGTTCTAGTTACATAACTAGATTCAAAGAGAGTGATGAGATGGGTCTTGGGAAGATTCAGCAGTCTTGCAAGCTAACAGCATCAGGCAAGGCCATTATAGTTTCCTTAGGCAATGCACGGTTAATCTCCCAAGATGGAGTGAAGAGGACTTACCAGAAATTATGAGCTCAGTGTCTCCAGCTTCAAGGTCTTCCCACACATCCTCATTCCAATTTTCAATGTTCCATTTCTTTACAATTACTTTGCTCACTTTAACAGCAGACACATAGGCTAGGAATTCAATTTTTCTTATAATTCAGCCACTCACAAAATGAGAGTCTAGGTTTTTTTCAACAATCTCACTTCTATGGCTACAGGAGATAAGGGTCTCTTTCAGGGCAGACAGAGAAACTGACAGGCCAGTTATGTGGTACTTGAGCTGGGAATTCAAATCCCTGAGTTCATCCTTTTCTTTTTTCCCTTTGTATAGTAATGTTAGAAGCAACCAGACCACTTTATTCATTAAATGATTATTTATTATCATTAGACAAAAATGTTCAAAAATATTATATTATGGGCATCAGATGCTTGCCTCTTGCAAGATTTGGTAAGAAGAATCCAGTAGTGATATTCTGCATAGCTCTGTTGCCCCATCACATCATGGACTATCAGTGCTGTCTTTACTACTGGAAGGAGAGTCAATAGTGTATTTAAATCTAGTCATATTAAAGATCCACTTCCAGAAACCCCAAAACCAATAAAGAAAACTTATTCTTAAGATTCTATTCCGGCCGGGCGCGGTGGCTCACGCCTGTAATCCCAGCACTTTGGGAGGCCGAGGCGGGTGGATCACGAGGTCCAGAGATTGAGACCATCCTGGTCAACATGGTGAAACCCTGTCTCTACTAAAAATACAAAAATTAGCTGGGCGTGGTGGCACGTGCCTGTAGTCCCAGCTACTCGGGAGGCTGAGGCAGGAGAATTGCTTGAACCCAGGAGGCAGAGGTTGCGGTGAGCCGAGATTGTGCCATTGCACTCCAGCCTGGGTAACAAGAGCGAAACTCCGTCTCAAAAAAAAAAAAAAAAAAGAAAGAAAGAAAAAAAGATTCTATTCCTCTAGAATTACGGTTGCTCCAAAATTTACATTAGTCAAAATACTCCAGGAAATAATATGTGTGCATATATGTGTATATATGTTCATATCTAAAGAGACATAGATACATAGTCCTCCCTCGGTATCCGTAGGGGATTGATTCTAGGATCCCCAGAGATACCACAATCCATGCATACTCAAGTCATGGAGTGGGCCCTATGGAAACTGCAGGTACAGAAACTCAATATTCCAGATACGTGTGTTTCACATGCCATGAATAGTGTATTTCTGATGCACATTTTGTTGTAGATGTAGAACCCACCAATACAGAAGGCTGTATTTCAAGTATTTATTGAAAATATCCACATATAAGTGGACCCCTGAACTTCAAACCTGTGTTGCTCAATGGTCTACAGTGTGTGTGTGTGTGTGTGTGTGTGTGTGTGTGTGTGTGCATTTCCACAACTGGATGAGTCGGTTTCTGATATATGAGAGAGAGTTGAAGAAACTGACTCATGCATTCTTGAAGGAGCAGGTCCGATCTGCAGTGCAAGCCAGCTGGCTGGAAACCCAGAGAGAGTTCCAACCTCAAAGGCAGTCTGCTGGCAGAATATCTTCTTGCTTGGAAGAAGTTTGTGTGTTTTGTTAGGGTTTCCAACTAACTGAATGAAGCCCATCTAACCTGTTTTACTCAAAGTCCACCAATTTAAATGTTAATCTCATTTAAAAAAACACACACACCTTCACAGAATCATCTACATTAATATGTAACCAAATATCTAGGTACCTTGGACCAGCAAAATTGACACATAAAATTAACTGTCACAGAAATACTAGGCCCAGTAAGATATAAAGAGAAGGTGATCGGTTAGTCTGTTAAAAGAAAGAAGTACTGGTTTACTATTAAGGCTCAAGGAAAGTAACATTTTGAAGCATATTAAAGGGGGAGAACCAATCAGCAATACATGATATTTCTAACCAGCAAGAATCCCAAAAGAGAAAGAGGCATAGATGATGAAATTGATTTGTTATTGTGTATGTATACGGTCTGAGCGATGAACGAGAGAAGGGTACTTACGAAAAATCCGAGAGAAACTAGGATGAAACTACGAACACTAAAATCTAAAAAGACCTACCAATAAAAACATGCTTTGTATATATATATACACACACATATATATGTGTGTGTATATATATATTATCGCACTTTATATATATATATACATACACACATATATATTTATACACATGTATGTACATATGTGTATATATATATGTGTGTATGTATATATATTATTGCACTTTAGATTCAGGGGTACATATGCAGAACATGCAGGATTGTTGCATATTAGGGTCAAGGCAGTGGCAATAAAATTTCGGTTTTTTCTAATTATATGTATAATGTGATTTTGTATAAAAAAAGACAAAAAAAATAGAAGTAGCATGATAGTTACAACACTTGTATTGCAGAAATCATTTGTCTATTTGGAAACTCTTCTCTATTCACACTTAATATTAGGATCAGTATTTGGACCCAACATAAATGCAAATTGTATCACAAAAATACACTAATATATTTAAAATATAGTTTTCATGACTCAATATGTATTTATTTATTCAGTCGTTCATTCCTTTATTTGGTTCTTGAGTCATGCAGCTTTTTGAGAAATGCATAACGGAGTTTTCATTGTGCAGTTTACTTTTAAAGTCTGAACTTTTCATACTTTATATATCAGACTTTATAATATCAGAGTGATTCCTATTCATTTGTGATTCAAGGTTCATATTACCAACTCAATCTTCATAGAAGTATGTCTCAAGTTCTGTATAATGTGTTAAACTACTGAAATTCAGAAGTAATAGTCTCCTTCTGAGTTGACAGAAATGGGAAAACTCACATCTTGTTTTAAAAATGCAAAGAAAAAGCAACCTTGATACTGCTTGGTTAATTCAAACCTCATGCAAACTCCTCTTGACTCCTGCTTCACTTACATGTGTGAGAACCTTTGCAGTGTATTCAAGGGTCCTAAACCAAAGCTTCGTTTTTGACCCATTCTGCTGCCAAATAGGTTGACCTTACTGCTAAATAAATCTTCTTTATCTCCCTGCTTTTTCTATGGTAAACAGTGGAAGAAACAATTGCAGATCTTTCTAAAAGCCTTTTTAGGTAAGCCTGATATCTAAGTGCAGAGCTTGATTCTTAAACATATCCCTGAATTTAGCTCCTCAACACATGAGGCTGTCACTGAAATAGTTATTTTTGAATATGATTAGACAGCAATACATTCAAGAGGAAAACTGCTTAAAAATGGAATTTGAACAAATAAATGACACAATATATTAATGTTCATGGTAAGTAGTCCATGTCCACTGAATGCTAGTTTTCTCTCCTTTACAATGTATTTATTGCATCTAGCTATTTAATAATATGCTAGTTATTTCATAATAGCTATGCCATAAAGACTTAATGTGTTCACTTTAATTGAATTGGCAGGACCTTGAATGAAGTTCAACTGTCTTTAAACCAACATATGAATCACTAAAACCAGTATTTTGAAAATAATGATGAACATTAAGATTCGAGCACTGTATTTATTTTCTTTTTTCTTTCTTCTTTTCTTCTCTCCTCCTGCTGTTCTAACCTATGTCTACTTATATTTCTTTTTTTTTATATTATACTTTTAGTTCTGGGGTACATGTACAGAATGTGAGGATTTGCAACATAGATATATGTGTGCCATGGTGGTTTGCTGCATCCATTCCCCCATCGTCTACATTAGGTATTTCTCTAAATGTTATCCCTCCCCAAACCCCCCACCCCCTGCTATCCCTCCCCTAGCCCCCCCACCCTCCAACAGGCCCCAGTGTGTGATGTTCCCCTCCCTGTGTCCATGTGTGTTCTCATTGTTTAACACCCACTTACGAGTGACAACATGCCGTGTTTGGTTTTCTGTTCTTGTGTCAGTTTGCTGAGAATGATGCTTTCCAGTTTCATCCATGTCCCTGCAAAGGACATGAACTTGTCCTTTTTTATGACTGCATAGTATTCCATGGTATATAATCTTTCAATCCTTTCTTTTCTTTCAACCACATCTCTTTCTTATTTATGGATGTCTGCCTGACTATAGTTACTTTAAAGCTAGGCTAAGCTTTGATTCTAATTCCAGGACTTATAATAATTAGCCACATGAAAGCACTTCAGCACTTGTCAATCCATATGACTAAGAATGTATAGTGTCACATATACAAGTTATACTGACACCAGAACTATCTTAAGTGCATTTTTCAACAACCACATAGTACAATTAATATGTGTATGTGTGTCTGTGTTTGTACGTGCATGCATGTGTCAGAAATCTTTTCTCTAGAATATCAGTTGGACTTCTTGGGAGACAGTACTCTCTGTGGGCTAAGATTGTTGAAATTTTACAACTTGTATATTATACCAGGTGATAAGAGATGAGCACCAGTGGGATGGTTTGAGAAAAATCGTGAGAAAGGCCACAGATAACACAGAAAAATAGCACAAGAGTGAGCAGAATGAGAAGGATTTCAAACTTAATATTCTCATCTTCAGACAACTTTGAATTCATGACTATATGCCACGTTATACCACTCAAACCTGTACTTGAAATACGAATGAATTCTTTTGGTAAAATTTAAACATTGCTCATATATGTGAGAAACTTTCCTCTTCCCTGACTCTGAGAAAAGTAAAAGCACTGTTATAGAAGGTGCTAACTATATATGTTCCATTGTTCATGAGGCACAATGTAATTTATTGCCCCTGATATTTAATCAATACACTGAATAATATATGAAATTACTATTAAGGAAACATATTTCTCATTCTGGAATTTCCCACAGAAGTTTCATAAGGAGATTTCCTACATAACATATATCAGTGTAACCACCTTAAAGGAGACTTTTAGTACATACTTATACTCGTTAGTAAAGAGTGCTGTTGGACTTTGTTGTTTTATGTCAATGTCAAGAACTGCTTGTCTTCCACAATTTCATGAATGCTGAAAGAAGACATGAGATGTTCAGGTCAGAGAAAAGGGACTTGTTTACTACAGCACACTGTGGTTAACACAATGGACTCAGTTCCCATTGCCTTCAAGTAACATAGGGGCAAACCAGATGGGCCTAGATGGATGCTAGCACATGTAATGGTTTACATTATGGGAGAGGAGCCCTGCCAACTCTGGTCCTTTGTTTTGGAAAGTGACATTATTTCTATTTTACTGGGTAGAAGCATGGGTGCCCTTTATTTTGGAGAAAGATGCAGTCTTAATTTTTCAAGGTTGTTTGCTATATAAACATCATTAATTATACATCTCAATTTTGCTGAGAATGGTAGTTTCCAGCTTCATCCATGTCCTTGCAAAGCACATGAATTCATCCTTTTTTCTGGCTGCACAGTATTCCATGGTATATATGTGCCACACGGAAAACCAAACACCACATGTTTTCACTTATAAAGTGGGAGTTAAACAATGAGAACACATGGACACAGGGAAGAGAACATCACACACCAAGACCTGTCAGGGGGTTTGGGGCTAGGAGAGGGATAGCATTAGGAGAAATACCTAACATAGATGAGGGGCTGATAGGTGCAGCAAACCACCCTGGCACATGTGTAGCTATGTAACAAATCTGCATGTTCTGCACATATACCCAAGAACTTAAAGTATAATAATAAAAAGTCTCTAGGGCCTTCTATACAAAACCTGCAGTAACATGAGGAACCTACAGTGAATTGAGTTCCAATCTTGTATAGAGTATTGATTTACTGAAGCATCACCACATAGTGTTGTGACTTAGTAATGTTAGAAACCATTTAAATATCTTCCTTTACCAGCTTACTGAATTGCTTAGTCAGTAGGGTTCCTTCTCTTTCTCTCCTTCATTTAGTTATTTTATTTTTTTACTTTAAGTTCTAGGATATACATGCTGAACATGTGGGTTTGACACATAGGTATACATGTGCCATGGTGGTGTGCTGCACCTATTAACCTGTCATCTAGGTTTTAAGCCCAGCATGCATTAGGTATTTGTCCTAATGCTCTCCCTCCCTTTGCCCCCCACCCCCTGACAGGCCCCAGTGTGTGATGTTCCCCTCCCTGCGCCCATGTGTTCTCATTGTTCAATGCCCCACTTATGAGTGAGAACATGTGGTGTTTGGTTTTCCGTTCCTGTGTTAGTTTGCTGAAGATGATGGTTTCCAGCTTCATCCATGTCCCTGCAAATCTTTGTTTTTCTTTTTTGTTTGTCATAAACACAAAATCATATCATCCTAGAGATCATATACTTTTTCATTCTGAATCTTGGGCTTAGAAGTATAAATACAAGGGATAACACTGAATATATAAATAGATGCCCCAAGTCTATTGCTGGCCCTCAGTGATGTTGGTTTCTACAGATTATCTTCTTGATGAATATAACCTCTATAGAATACATACATATTTTCTTATCTAAATAATAGAAGATAAGTTATCTCTCAGTCACTGGATAAGAATAATTGTTTGGTGTTAACCTCTCTAAAATTGTACTGAAAACCTCATTCTTTGATTAAAATGTAAGAATTCCTTTTTCTATCATGAAGAATAATTCACTATAATAAGGAGTGGAAAGTTTATACAGAATTATTTTATTTTAGTTTTATCAAGTATTCAGTGCTATTGAATTTTGAAATAACATGAGCCAGTTTGGAAAGATTCACATGCATTTATGATATTTTCAGCCATCTATCATAAATAATATGAGATAATAATTAAAGATGTTGTTTACAGAGTGTTGAGCGTTAAAATTGTGCAATGATATTTTCCAATGATATATTAAAGTCCATAAAAACAATTTTCTGCTGAGTAGACTTATAAGTTTAGGCAAAATGGTTACTACTGGAATTTTCTGGTGTTGTGTTGTGTTACGTTGTGTTGACTTAGTCAGCTACTTTTACAAATAAATTCCAAATGGTACCTTTTGAAGCCATACCAGTGGCATAGCTTTAAAAATAGGTAGGTAGGTAGGTAGGTAGGTAGATAGATAGATAGATAGATAGATAGATAGGTAATAGATTTAAATTAATCAAAGGGAAAAATTACTGGGAGAGTTATGTTTTCAACCATTTCTTATCTAGTTTGTTGTCAAAGTTTAGTTTTCCTTGTATTGCATCTATCTATCTATCTATCTATCTATCTATCTATCTATCTATCTATCATCTATCTATCTCTCTATCTATTGCATGATTATAATCAGAGACAATTTCTAAAAATTTCTCTTTTGCTTCATAGCTATCTACAAATCAAAAAACTGAATGTTTTTCTTATATCTACAGTTATATTCATGGAGCACCAGAAAAGAAGCAGATAGGAACTAACAATAATTTAACATATATAAAATAATTGGAGAGGCATTCTTTTATTTAAGGAATAAGATTTTCTGAACCCATCTAAAAGCCTAGTTTCAAAACTACAGTTAAAAATAAAAGTGAGATGAAAGATGATATGTTAGGTAAAATCAGTCAACATTTCCTTGTTTCTTTTCTTTCTTCTTTTTTACCTTCTTTTCTTCCACTCTCCCTTCTTTGTAGATTAAAAAAGTGCTTAAGAGACTGAAAGAAGGGGAAATTTAGGAAACAATAGGGGCTATTTTAACAGATAAAAAAAACTCGCAGTAATCTGTATACAAAAATACACTAGCTTCCTCTCTAAGCAGTATCATTAAAGACTTTCAAATATTTCTAAATATATTCTTAATGTCAAGAAATTACTGCTGGGAACAAATAAATGTGTACTTTTACGTATATATTTCAAATAGTATCTTTTAAAGCCATGCCTGAAGAATCAGAGGTATAGCTTTTCAAATAAATAGAAGATGATAGATAGAAAATAGATGATAGATAGATAGATAGATAGATAGATAGATAGATAGATAGATGATAGATAATACATGATAGATAGATGATAGATGATAGAGAGATAGAGAGATAGATAGATAGATAGATAGATAGATGATAGATAACAAGGATAACTAAACTTTGAAAATAAACCAGCTAATAAGAAATGGTTGAAAACACAACTCTCCCATTAATTTTTCCCTTTGATTAAAACCTTTTGAGCAACTTTCATCGTGAATCCTTGCATACCCTTTGGTTCTCCAGAGAACACAGAGATGCCAGTGACATATTCAGCTACTGCACTGCCTTTAAGCAAATAGATCTTCATCATCACTCCGTGGAAACTGTGCAAACACTCTACGTGTTTCCATTTAATTCAATGGGTGTAAATATCTGACTTTTGTGGATTTTGAAGCAGCTAATGTCCATTCATGGTTTAAGTGGAAGTAATAGAGAGGAGGAAAGGATAGAAGAAAGCCATTTTACTCTTCAGATATTTCTGAGAAATCTATGTTCCCTGTTTCTCTTCACCTGAATAGACAGACTCCACAGAGTTCACTCCCTTCTATAAATCTATTCTTTCGACCCCCGGCCGACCCCCGGGAGGGAAAAGAGATTCTGATACTGAGTTTGGATAAAGAATCTCAGTCACACATTTTTTTTCCCCAGCAAGTGACAAGTGCCTAGGCATCTTGTAATTTGCTTCTCTGCTTAATAATTGTCCCTGCTCATGCTGTGCTTTACTTCAGGATCAGGGAATTCCAGGTAAATATTTTGGGCAATAAAGGAAAATAAGAATCAGGAGCCTTTCAAATACAAATTCAGATAAGCGATTGGCAAACTATGGCTTTTAGACTAAGTTCAGCATGCTGCCTCTTTTTGTAAATAAAGTTTTATTGAAATACAGACATGCTTGTTTCCATATGGTCTATGCTACTTTTGCATTACAATGGTGAAGTTGAACTGTACAACTTACAAAACATAAAATACTTACTACTTGGTTCTTTACGAAAAAAATGCTGACATTAAGACAGTTACGTGACACAACGTAATTATTGTGTCACAGATTTAGGCTTTTCATTTGTGAACATGCAAAACTGCTCACTCCATCTTATGTCTGAAAGAGTTCTTAGGATGAGATGCTGGTTGTCCTCTAAAAAAATAACAGCAGGTGCAATGGAAGAATTGTGGCTCTTTTTTAGCTTGGAATAAACTTACTGCCTCAATATCCTCATATGTAAAGTAGGAAAAACACAAAAAGGAAACCATAAGGTTATTGAGGAGATTACTGAATCCACATGTGGGATAATATATGCAGATTCTCAACCCAGTGTCATTAATGTTGCTATACTACCCTCAATCCACAATGTTTTGCCCAGTTTAGAAATTGCAATATTTCTGGATGGCATGTAGAGATCTGGGCTTACAGAACCATCTCTAGACCTACCAGACTGCACTCTTCACTCCTTTGAACAAAAGAATCGTATAGGAGGAATCTATCTATATTCTAGGAAGACAGATTCTCATTTCTATGATTATATTGCAGATTACCAAGAATCTCCTAGCACAAGTATGCCCATGTTCCAAGCTGTCCTTCTCTTATCAAAATGTTACCATGTGTTTGGAACAATAGTATAATATGATTGCAGATACATAGTCATTAAGTCGAGAAATTACTAGAATTCATTAAGCTCACTTTGTAGAGATTACAATGATTTCTGTTATAAAGCACAGATGAAATACATTTATTCAGAGTTAACAATGTATTGGGGAAGTCAGGTCAAAACCAAATATAATCATGTAAACAAACAAATCAGGACCATGGAGACTTGTAGCACAATTAAGATTAAATAAATGTGAATATACATAATGGAGAAAAATTTAAAACCCATTTAAAAGACCCTATTTGCTTTTCCTTGCTTGGTTTAAACATTTACTTGTTTTATATAACATGTACCTTACTTATATTTATTACAATAAACAATGTACTAAACATTTTGCAAATATATGTAAATTTTTAAAATTTTGCATATCAGAGAAGAAATTTTTTAAAAATTTTATATTTTAGAATTCCAGTGTTTATATTCAATTTAAAAGTATTTGTTATGACTATGTATTTTTATCGATATGTGCAAACAGGGACTAATAATTTGCCAAGGATTTTTGAGCTTTTGCCTCCACTGATTGGATTGAATAGCAATCTTTAGTTATTATATGGGACAATCAATATATTTAAGATATTATTATTTAATTGCTATCATTTGGCAAGTTGTGAAGCATAGTCATATTCATATATTAAAGATTATGCTTTTATTTTTTATGATTTTATTTATCAATACTTTATTAATGCATGAATGAGTATTGAGTTTTTTGGATCAAGTAATGCTCATGAGCAGCTATTATGTTAATAATTAGATAACTGAGCAGGGGAATAATTCAATTCAATTAAGTAGAATAATTACTTACAGAAAAAAAATTATGTAGCCTCTCAATACAGTAAGCTTCCTAGGGGAGAGTTTGGAAGAACATACACGATTTAGATAAATGGAAAAGAGCAAGAATTGTGAGAATTTTAGGACGAAAGTAAAACATGAGCTTACAAGAGAAGAGTAGAATCTTGTCAAGAATAAAAATACAGGTTTCAATTCGCTCCCATTAAGTCCTAGGCTTTGATTGCATAGATTTACAAAATCAGGTCACTCTTACTTGCTATTTTGAAAGTATTAGAAAACAAGTCCCTGTATGCCAATTGAGCAGAATGGCTGGTTCTTTCCCAGGTGGCTTGCAGCTGTCATGAGTAAGTTTTCTTTGCAGCTGCCTCTGCAGAACTGACTACAGCAGCTCACTCTTTATTGTTCAAGGTCTACCTGACCTACGGCACAGGTCTCCACTTTTCCAAGGCTAGAGCTGCTCCTCCCGATGCAAAGGAAGATGCTTTCTTCTCAGCAATAATCCAGTTGAATTTCCAGGGTGAAATTATTAATAGCATCCATTTGTCTTCTCAAAGTGTTCCCATTGGATGACACATTATATAGTCAAACTGCCTGGCCCTTAAAGGTTATGACTATATTGTTATAATTCTATTAAATCACACACCTGCATGCAGCTATTTGCCCAAGATATGCCCATGGTGGGATTCACTGCATTCAAGGCCTGAAACAGTATCACTCTCCCGTGGCCTTGTCTTGGCTTTAACATAGGATTTTCCCAATGATGGTGGTGACTTTTGTTTTCAGGATTCTAGTTAACCTCTGACCATTTGGCCTCAATCAGAGATTCTACATACATTCAGCATATGTAATCACATTAATAGACTCCACATTACTGCCAAGGAATTATTCTGCTCTCTTACAAACTTTTAGATGAGCTAGATAAAAGAAAAGTAAAACCTAGTTTTTAATTTTAACAGTCAATATAAGCTAAGACATGGGCAGATCTTTGCCAAAATGTCCATTTATAAAATTTGTCCTCTTATAATTGAGAAGTGTCTTTACCATATATCTGCATATGTAAAGTAGGCTATTCTATTAGTTCTTTCCAAAACTAAATAAAAGTCTGGCCCAAAGGTAAATTCTAGTCTTCTTCGAAGGCCGAAACTAAACAAAAAGTGTCCAGTTAAAAGTTTTCTAGTTTAACAATATACAACTCAAATCTCTACCAGGTATCTATAAATATGAATGTGGGAAATAATGGAGGAATAGGTCACCAGTTCCTCTAGCTCTAGCAATACTTATAACTTTTATAGAATTCAAGTAGGTGAAGAAGTTAGAGGAGGAGATGATGAAGTGAATATGGTGTTTCTGAAAAAGTTTCTTGAAAGAGTAGGATTTCTAGTGTTTAGCAGATGCTCTATGTTATAGCTTAGAAATCAGATACAAAGAAGTAAATCCCTAAGAAATGTCCTTGACCAGAGTGGAGAGTGAAAACTACATTATCATAGGACATAAGCACAACCAAGTAAATAATAAAAATTTTAAAAAGCAAGTCAGGTTCTTCGATTTCTAGCCTAACTTGATTATCGTAGTACTCTTGGAAATGACTTCGGCTACTGAGAAATTATCAAAGATGATTTTCGATAATAATTGAAAATGATTCTTGCTCTAAACAATTACTTTGTTGTTAAAGATATGAAGACAAAGGGAAAGGAAAATATGGCTTTGGTACAAGGCTTAGGAATGATAAGATTGGATTACATTTGAAAACACCTGTTAAAGGTAGAGTGAGAATAAAGGTAAGAGGTGAGCTCTAATGTTAGAAATAATTACACCTATCACTGAGTGTTTTCTGCTTCCCATGTGAAGAATACATAGGTATTATTTCCTTAATTATCTCAGCGCCCCCTAGAGGGAAGTACTATTGCTTCCTGCATGATAAAGAAGAAAATGGGACCATGGGGAATTTCAGACATTTATCACGGGTCACTTAGGAAATCAGGAAACGGGAGTCCAAAACTAAGTCTTCCTTGCTAGAAAGCCAGAATAGCAGCCACCGTGATACACGGAAGCTGTACCTGCCTAGCCAGGATAACATTTGACAGTGTTTAATATGCTTCTTGGCACATAAAGCGTGTTAACAGAGAGTAAAGCAAGCTCTCAGGTGAGACCTGGCTGTTGGTGAAAGCTCTGGGAAGGCACGTAGTGTCACACACATTATTCATCCTCATGATGTCACTTTCAAGGAGCTAAAGAGATGAAGTTGAATGGGTCATAGCTTGAGACATATGTTAATTCAGTCCCTGAAGAAGAACATCACAATTACTCAATTATCAGATACAGAAAAGCTGAGGGAGTTTCTGTTTCAGTGGAAATAAAGAGCTTTGGAGCAGCAAGACTTATAAGGCACCACTCCAGATATTTTAACAAATCAGAAATGCAGAGTGGTACTACAGACATTCTCCTTCATTTATCTGGAACGATTTCTATTAAACAAGAGAAACTCTCAGTATTCTTAAATAAAAAAAAAAAACATAAAAAATATAATCATTCAACAAGTAAATGTATTGAAGATTAAACTTTCTTTAAGCATCTATCTTAAAATATAGTTTACGTGCAAATATTCTTGCTGCATAAACATTAGATGCCAAAATATACAATGATATATTCCTAAGAGATTTTGAATTCTGCTGTGAAAATCCTTTTAGAATTGATGCTGTTAGTTTGTTTTTATTTTTTTGCCTACTTTCATGACAAAGAGTTTAAAAACCAATTACCATGCTCCAGCAAACTTAAAGATAAATTTAACAAATGTAATAAATATTTATTTTACCTGAAGAAGAGACTCCATAATGCTTTACAAGGAAAGTTAAGTAGGAAACCAAAAAGGCTGTCAAAACAACTTTATACCATTTGTCAAAACAAGTTTTAAATGCAGTTTACTGATTAAAGAAAAACAAATCATGCAAATAAAAACAAAATGAATAAAATTTGTCATTTTCTTGTCTCAGTAGAAAGCAAAGAAGTGAAACTGACTAGTAAACACAACACCTCTTAGTGTAGGTGCACAAAGAAACGTCAAAATGAAATTTCGGGTCTGTGCTTCCACACAAGTGGTTAAGCAGCATCATGAACAGGAGATTGGTGGGAGGCAGGGGTGGGCTGTCATAGGTGAGTGAGTTCCAAGAAAATATTCACAAACTCTGGCCGAAAGGAGAAGATAATCACACACAGTTTTCGGATGCCAGGTATGCTCATTGAAGTGAAACCAATAAATTGTAAAATAAAACAGCAACAAAACTCCTATCCTTCTGTTGTTGTGGGAAAAATGTAGGAAACCCGTACTTGAAACAAGATTATAAAAGAAAAAAAAATCAAAGAAAAATAAACTGTAATAGATAGCATTGCTGCTTTTTACTCAGCCTTTGTCTGCACAGGACAAAGTGCTGAAGGCTTTTCACCCATTGTTTCCTCTACTCCTCATCAGATTTTAACCAAGGGGTAATGAAATGTATGAAACTGTGACCCACATGTTTAAATTGTAGAACGTCAATGCAGTTAAAAGAAAATATTCCATGTAATAAGAGGAATGTTAAAATATTCTAATTGTTTACTTTTAGCTCTTGGAAATTATGAAGGAAATACATAATCTTCAAGTAAAAGTTTTTAAAATCTTACTATTTTCTTTCTTAAATAATCTATATGCTTCCCCAAGACATCACTTTTCAAATTACGCCCTTGCGTATCTCTGAAAGTGTTGTCTAGTTCTTGTTCTTTTCTCAATCTTTCTTTCACTCCTCTTTTAGTTTGATTAACCTTTGCAAATATCCAAGAAACGGTTTTCCGGTTAAGGTGAAAATGGAAGATCTAGGGAGGAGAAAGAATTAGAGTGATTCAAGCCAGAATAATTTTTGGTGGACAAAAGAAAGACTAGAAGCTCTTTTATTGTAATAATTTATGTCTTGCCACTTGTATATTATTATTTCAGAGATATCAAAAACAACACTTAGAGAAATGATACAGGGTGGCCAAGGTCCCTGTTCTTTAAGTGGAGTCAGGTAGCCAGGCTGAAACATCTCTGTCTCTTCGAAATTTGCCATATTAACATATCCAACCACAACAGCAAAATGTGACATGGAAACATTTATATCTACCCAATAGCATATTCTTTATATTATGCTACATATATTTAAAAATTATGTATAGAATTAAAATTTCATATTTTCAATAAATTGGCAACTCAATAAAGGAAGAGATTATTCGGAATCTAGGTGAATTTTTCTTAGAATTGACTTTACTATAATAAAAAAGCAATAACTGCGTCTCTTAATTATTAAGTGCCTTCTATGGAACCAACTTAGAGTTTGAGAGTTTAAATAAGAGAGTTTGATCAAGGATGGGGCAAGAGGGGGAGTCTATCTCCCAGTGGGTCCATCTGCAGAAGGAGGAGCTATCCACGTCTCCACAACAGCCATCATGTTTTATTACCACTCTACTTTCTCTAAGGCAGAAGTTATTGAATATGCATAACAATTACTTGAAATAATTGTGGTTGTTTTAAAAAGCAGACTTTCAGATTCCTTAATGACAGAGCATGAGTCTCCATAGGACATGGGAATCTACATTTTTAACCAGGAAATCCTTGTGAATCAGAGTTAAGTGTTTCAATGATCACACTTTGAGAAATATCACAGCTCAAAGAGACTCTGATTGGTGGTAATATTTGCATTTTACATGTCATTTTTAAGATAAGTCCACATGAAACATATAAACTTCTTAAAATATTTGCTGATATCGTGGTTGAACTCTCACCAAGGAATCATAGGTTCCAAATTGTCAGCTTTTTCAGAAACTTTTTTTTCCTCAGTTTGAACCTGAGGAAGAGAATCTATGAAGACTTTGGCATAAACATCAGAATTTAAACAAGAGCAGCAGCAGTTAACAGGGAAAGGACAGACTATAAACATATTTTAAAATTAAAAGCTGCTGAATTTGGGGAAGGAAAAAGGATGAGGACTCATGATCACTAGTTGACATAACTTAGTGTATCATGGTGCAATGGTATAAAAATCAATAGAAATAATTTTTACAAATTATTTTATAAGAGTTGCTGAATTCTGGATATCAGAATTGTGTTGATAATGGATATAGACCACTAATTCCAGCATATGTCTGTATCAACACCAGCATATGTATGTATCAATACCAGCCAGGGATCTTGAATCCATAACTTTACTAAGCCAACCTAATAATTTGTTGACAATGATTGAATGTGTACACTGTAAGAAGACTTATGTACAAATAAATATAAGCAACAAACTATAAATTATATACTTTATAATGTATAACTCATACAAATATTTCTATTTGGAGTATGAATGGATTAATCTTTTTCTTAGATTTGTAGATCTTCATTGCTGCATGCACTGCTGGTACCACAGAGTTCTATGCTGAGTTGTTGTTCTCTTTTTTCATGGTCCTTATCATTATTTACGGAATGTTATTACTAACTCTGCCTGCAAATAGTTCTGATGCTTTTATCACAAATTTTTGCTTGTATTTCTCATGAGCTGCAAAAATTAGGCAGTTTGCCATGTTCTTTGCATATGGTAATATATGTTCTCTCCTTTTTTCTTACTGTCATTCTCCTCTTACCTTTCCTTTGTGTCTTCCCCCAACTTCCACTCAGTTTTTTTATTTTTCCATATTTTAGCCATTTAATTTTTTTTCCTTTGGAAGTATTATTCTGTGTCATTAATATATCAGCCTTTTCACCTGCCCCCCCAAATCAGTATGACTAGCTTTTAAACTAAAAACTTATTTACCATCTTTACATGTACTTATATATTTTAGTGGCAAATGCTCAGAACAAAACTCAAAATCCCCAGCAACAACAAAAAATGAAATTCACTGTGGCAAAATCATGAATTTGTTAAGAATAATTTTGGCCTACTGATGGATGTACTAAACTGTTACAAGCATTGTCCGTACTCCATCCTGCTTTCTTTTCAAGTCTTGTTACCTTTTGCTTTTTTCCCTGCCTTTGTCTTTGTACATGGGTTTGTTCCGTTAGAGCATATGTCTCTAGAAGTTGAAAGCAATAGATAGAGTTGGTTTATTACATTTTCATCCTCATAGCCTTATGCTGAGAAAGGAAAAAGGCTTCTACCTTGCCAGATTTGTGTTAACTCCTACACCTTGTGCATGACCAATATGTGTATAAGCAAAAAGGAGTACAATGCTTTATCCAACATGTCTTACATCCCTACTCCTGCAAACAAAATTATCCCATTTGATAACCCTCCATAGAATACATTCATACAGAGAAAAAAATATGAAGCCTCTCAAAAGAAGGGGATGATGTTGGTGAACTGAAAAAGAAATATCCATGATATCCTACAGCAACCTTTACCTCACTAGTTTTAGCAAAGCAGTATCTGTGTGACCATCTCACACATTATTCTGATATTAATGAAGGGAGAATTTTAGAAGTAGGGCACTGAGTTGTTAAAAAATGAAAGAAATGATAAAAGTAATTTTAGATATGTTGGGTTTGAAATGAAAACCAGTAGGAAGTTAGATGTATTAACTGGACTTTGAACTTGTGGGTAGACTTAGAGATTTGTGTTTGGAAGTCAACAGTGCTTAAGAGGTACATAAGAACTTGGAGTAGATGCCAGCACCTTCATGTATTAGGAATTCAGCTTTGAAATCTCCTTTACCTCACAGAGTACTTGACAGAAAGGTGTATTCAATGAATGATGAACAGCTGAAGCAATAGATGTGGGGAGTGGTCACTTTTAGTTTTCATATTTTCTTTTATACTTGTATGTAGGATATAGGCATGGAGACTTAAACAGAATGAGCTTATAATTTAAATTCCCAAATAAGTCATCATTATGGAATGTGTGGTAAAATTTAGTCAACATTAGAAGTACTGTGGTAGGAAAAACAAAATTAAACAAGAAGATCTCATACCAGGTGAAAAGCCTACAGCCAAGAAATAAGAAAACACACAAGGGTCGATAGATTACAGTAAAAGAGAATAGAATGAATATCATGAAATTCAAAGTTTAAGGAAGATATCCTAGAATGAGCAGGCAAACATTTGAACAATACTGAAAGGGTGTGAGCTAGAGAACAGCTCCTCACAGTTGGAACTAGACACAATTTATAGAGAAAGATAACCTCTGAATCTTCAGGAGAGCCACCTGCTTAAATGTTGGATGACATCAAACAGAAAGTTTTGTAGACTGTGTGTTTTCAGTAGCGAGTGTTTTCAGGGTTTAGACTTGAAGATGTTGGGGAGACGCCAGCAAACATTTCAGAGATTACAGTGGGCAGCTACCCCTGCAGATAGCTCAAAACCCTCAAACATGATTCCTTCTTTCCTAAGCATCTGTACAGGTGAATCTCCAACATCTAATTAGTTGAGTCTACAGCACCTTCATGAAATAAAACACGAGAAACATGATGCGATGTTCTCCAATTTGTAGGAAATATTTCCAAAAGGAAAGCACTTTCTACCTCCAAAAATGAAAGACAAAGTAAATGAGTCTGAGCCATAAGGAAGCATTTTCTTCAAATGCAGGCAATTCTGTGAATCACAGATGTAGTGTAAAAATGTCCCACATTATGGCATAACATCTTCCAACCATGTGCCATTGTATCATGCTGCTTGTTACATATATTTTAGATTTTGATCATCTGAAAGGTAATATTTTCACATTAGAGATGAAGAAAAACAACAGAACATTAAGAAATTAAATGACCAATGACTCTCTCAATTTATAAAGTTAGTAACTATAATACCTGCCCAGACAAGAATGAAAATCTTTGGATTTAAATTCAGGCCTCTTTCTACTTTTTCAGAATGGTGGCAGGGCTTGGCTGCTTTGAATTAAGTATTGCATTTTTCATGGACTGTAAAACAAATATTTTAATTAAATCGGTAATATGTTTGGTTCTAAACCTTGTCAATGTTTTTTAAATTACTTATTTTTAAATTGTCCATTTTATTTGTTATATTATCAATTCAATCAGACCATCTACACTACTTGAACAAGTAAACAACCTATAGTTTTCTCAACATTGCTTCTGATTTTCTAATTCTGATTAGACATGCCCTTATATTTACATTAGCAAGGCTACTTCTAAGTTTTACTTTATTTTTAGGTGACATGTATGTATTTATGAGATAATAGGTTTGATATATGCATACATTGTAATGATCAAATCAGAGTAGTTAAAGAAATCCATTACCTCAAACATTTACTATTTTTTAAGATAAGAACATTCAGAATGCTTTTTCTACTTATTGTGGAATATATATCATTTTTAACTATAGTTAGTATCCTGTGCAACAGAACATCAAAATTTATCCTTCTTAACTGTAAATTTGGAAGTGCTGAACAAGCTCTCCCCCATGACTCCTACCCCTATCCTCCTCAGCCTATGGGAACCACTTTTCTGCTCTCACCTCCATAAGATAAACTTTCTTCAGATTCCACATATGCCAGAATTTGTCTTTCTGTATCTGGCTTATTTCACCTAACATTATGACCCCCAAGTTTATCTATATTGTTGCAAAAGACAAGATTTTATTGTTTTTTTTTTTTTCTGGCTGAGTAGTTTCCCATTTTGAATATATATCATATTTTCTTTATCCACTGATTCAATAAATGCTAAAGTTGATTCGATATCTTGGCTATTGGAAATAGTGCTGCATTAAACATGGGAGTGCAAATATCTCTTCAACATACTGATTTCCCTTTTTTTTGGAGATATACCCAGTATTAAGTTTGCTGGATCATATAGTAGTTCTATTTTTACTTATTTGAGAAGTCTCCTTACTGTTTTCCATAATGGCTATACTAATTTACACTCCCACCAACAGTGTTAAGGGCTCTTTTCTCCACAACCTCACTAACAGTTGTTATCTATTGTCTTTTTGATAACAGTCATTGTAACTGGAATAAGGTGCTATCTTATTATGGTTTTGATTTGCTTTCTCTGATGATTAGTTACATGAAGTATTTCTTCATATACCAATTGGTCATTTATATGTCTTCTTTTGAAAAATAACTGTTCAGATCATTTACCAATTTTGTAATTGGATCATTAGCTTGTTTGATTCTTGCTGTTGAATTGTCGGAATTTCTCATATAGTCTGGATATTAACCCTTTGTCAGATCAACAGTTTACAAATATTTTCTCCCCGTCGATAAGTTGTCTATTCGTTCTATTGTTTCATTTGCTGTGTAGAAGCTTCTAATCCCATTTGTCTATTTTTGTTTTTGTTGCCTGTGCTTTTGAGGTTTTATCCAAAACATTCTTGCTAAGACAAATGACGTGTAACATTTCCCCTGTTTTCTTCTAGTAGATTCATAGTTTTGAGCCTTACATTGATTTTTATTAGTTTTTGTATATGGTAAGAGAAGTCTAGTTTTATTCTTCTGCATGTGAATATCCAAATATTCCATTTCTGTTTATTGAAAAGACTGTCTTTTCCCCAATGTATGTTGTTGGCCTGTTTATCAAAAATCAGTTGGCTATAGATATGTGGATTTTTTTCTGTGCTCACTATTCTTCTCTGATATAGTTTGGGTCTTTATCCCCACCCAAATCTCATCGCAAATTGTAATCCCCATGTGTTGAGGGGGAGACCTGATGGGAGGTAATTAGATTACAGGAGTGGTTTCCCCCAGGCTGTTCTCATGACAGTGAGTGAGTTCTCACACAATTTAATGGTTTAAAAGTGTGGCATTTCCCCTTTGCCTGCTCTTTCTTTCCTGCCACCATCTAGGACATGCCTTTCTTCCCCTTTACCTTCTGCCATGATAGTTTCTTGAGACTTTCCAGCTATGCAGAACAGTGAGTCAATTAAAACTCTTTTGCTTATAAATTACCCAGTCTTAGATATCATAGGAGTGTGAAAATGAACTAATACATTCTCCACTGGTCCATCTGTCTATTTTATAATGCCAGTCTATGCCTATAGCTTTGTAGTGTATTTTTATGTCAAGAAGTATGATGACTTTTGTTCATTTTGCTTAAGATTGCTTTAGCTGTTTAGAATTTTTGTGATTCCATGTGATTTTTAGGATTTTTTCTATTTATTTGAAGGATATTTTTGCTATATTTATAGTGCCTACGTTGAATCTATGGATCACCTTGGGTAATATAGCTATTTTTAAAATTTTAATTCTTCCAATCCATGAACATGGGGTATCTTTCCATTTATTTGTGACCCCTTGAATTTCTTTCATCAGTGTTTTATAGTCTTCAGTATGAAGCTCTTTTCCTTAATGGTTAAATTTATTCCTATGATACTTAGTATTTGTAGTTATTATAAATCAGATTTTAAAAAATAAATTTCAGATGATTAACTGTTAGCATATAGCAACACTATTGATTTTTGTATGTTAAATTTGTATCCTGCAACTTTACTGAATTTTTTTGATTAGTTATAACAGTGTTTTTTTTTCATAGAATTTTGGGGTTTTCTATATATAAGATCATGTTATCTGCAAACAGGGACAGTGAACCTTCTCCTTTCCTATTTAGATGCTTTTTTTTTTTTTATTTTATCTAATTCCTCTGGCTAGGACTTCCAGCCCTGTGTTCAATAGAAATGGAGAAGGTGAGCATCCCTGTCTTGTTTCTTATCTTAATGGAAAAATTTTTTATTTTCCTCCTGTAGTGTGATGTTAGGTGTGAGTTTGTCATATATGTTTTTTATTGTGTTGAAGTACATACCTTACATGCCTAATTTGTTGGGAGTTTTTATTGGGAAGAGATGTTGAATTTTGTCAAATGTTTTTTCTGCATCTATTGAAATTATCACAAGGTTTTTGTCATTTATTCTGTCAATACAAAGAATCATCTTTACTGATTTGCATATATTAAATCATGCTTGTGTCACTAGGATGAAACCCACTTGATCATGGTGAATAATCCTTTAAATATGCTGCTATATTTGTTCTGCCAATATTTAGTTGATGATTTTTGCATATGAACTTAAAAGTTATATCAGCCAGTAATTTTTTGTTGTGGCTGTATCTTCATCTTGTTTGGGTGTCAGGTTAATTCTGGTCTCATAGGATGACTTTGGAAGAATTTCCTCCTCTTTAATTTTCTGAAAAACTTTGACATGAATTTTATTTTTAAAAAATGCTTGGTAAATTTCACCAGTGAAAAACTTCAGTTCCTAGGCTTTTCTTTGATGTGAGGATTGTATTATTATTTTAATCTTGTTATTCATTATAGCTCTATTTAGTTTAGTGGGTTTTTTGTTTTGTTTTGTTTTTTTATTTTTTTTTAAGACAGAGTCTCACTCTGTTACCTAGGCTGGAAGTGCAGTAGCATGATCTCAGCTTACTGGAATCTCAGCTTCTCAGGGTGAAGCAGTCCTCCTGCCTCAGCTTCCTAAGTAGTTGGGACTACAGGGGGATGCCACTGCACTTGGCTAATATCTCAAAGTGCTGTAACTACAGGTGTGAGACATTGTATTTAGATTTTTTTTATTCCTTCATGATTCATTCTTGAGAGGTTTTCCAATTTTTTGGTATATAATTGTTCTAGGTTTTCCAACTTGCTCATATATAGTTGTTCATAGTAGTGCCTTATGACTATTTGTATTTCTGTGATATCACTTTTAATGTCTCCTTTTTTACTTCTGATTTTGAGTTTTCTGTCTTACTTTCTTAGTTTGTCTGGCTAAAGATTTGTCAATTTTGTTTATCATTACAGAAAAATCCCTGTTTTCTTTATCTTTTGTATTTTTTAAGTCTCTATTTCATTTATTACTGCTCTGATCTTTATTATTCAGTTTCTTCTACTAACTCTGGATTTAATTTAAATGTTAGCTTGTTTGAGACATTTCTAATTTTTTAATGTAGGTGTTTGTTACTATAAACTTTCCTCTGAATCCTGCTTTTGATGTTTCCTGTAAGTTTTGATATACTTGTCTCTCGAAATATTCTGATTTCACTTCAGTTTCTTTCTGATGCCTTGACTGTTCAAGAGTACGTTGCTGTTTCCCTGTGTATTGGTATAGTGTCTGAAGTTTCTCCTGTCAGCAATGATTAGTTTCATCGCATCGTGGTCAGAAACAATACTTGATGTGATTTCAATTTAAATTTGTTAAGTCTTGTTTTGACCTAACATATGGACTATCCTGGGGAATGTTTCATGTGCATGGGAGAAAAATGTGTATTCTGCTGCTGTTAAATAGGAAAATTTTAGTATATCTGTTATGCCCATTTTGTGTCCAATGCAGTCGAATTGCAGTTTTTCCTCATTACTTCTCTGTCTGGTTGTTATGACCACTGTTGAAAGTGGAATATTGAAGGCCTTTAATATTATTTTGATCTATTTCTCCCTTTATGCTCACTGGTATTTGCTATATATCTATTTGGGCACTCTGATGTTAGGTGGATATATAATTGTTTTATCTACTTGGTAAGTTGTATCATTATTAACGTTCTTCTTTGTCTCTTCTGAGTGTTTCCAACCTGAAATCTGTTGTTTCTGATATAAGTATAGCGATCTGTGATGTCTTTTGATTATTATTTGCATGGACTATCTTCTTCCATCCATTTACTTTCAGCCTATATGTCCATAGGCTAAAATAGGACTCCTATAGGCAGCACAGATCTTGCTCTTGTTGCTTTTCCTTTAATTAAATTACCCATTCCATGGTTTTTGATTGGAGAATTTAATCCATTTACATTAATAGTAATTACTGGCAGATAAGCACTAACCACTGCCATTTTGTTAGTTGTTTTCCAGTTGTTTTGTAGATCCTTTTTTTCCCACTCTTATTTTTATAATTTCTGTAGTGGTAAATTTTAATTCTTTCTTTTAAATGTTTGCGCATCTGCTATATATTTTTGTTTTGTTAATAGAGAATAGTCTATTGTAACTTTAAGATGCTTTATTTAAACCATGAGGCTTAAATGTTTATATTTATGTATATATGTGATTAATAAATCATACATATGTTTATTATTTATATTTATATATAGATTTATTTTATTATGATTTTCATATATATTTATATCATATATATTTATATTTATGCATATAATTATATGTATATATAATTACATGTGTGTATATATGTGTGTGTGTATATATATGTGTATGTGTGTGTATATATATATGCATATACATATATAATTGATGGCCAAGGCCCAGTTTCTTGAAAGGCATAATGTTGCTTCAACTTAGGTATGAATGGTGGATAGCATGACTACAGTGGACAGCTAAGGCACCATTTCCCCTAGATACGGGTGCTACTTCGGCTCTAGCATAGGGGAGAGCAGTCATAGCGCAGCAGTGGCTGGAAGGAGTATATGGAGTGACTTTGCCAAATAACCGTTTTTTTCAGGAGGCAGCGTGAAGCTTCAGCATAGACCTCTAGAGACAGGGCACAGCAAGGATTGAGAAAAGCAGATGGTGCAGCTCCACCAAGGAATCATTTATCTGGGAGGGATTGTGCAGCTTTAGCCTGGGCTCTGAAATGCAGGATGCAGCAGTGACTGGGAGGGGCAGGTACAGCAGCTCCACCAAGGCACCATTTTCCCAGGAGGCAATGAGCGGCTTCAGCTCAGCCTCTTAGTGAAGCAGGGCACAGCTGCAACTGTGAGTGGAGTGGTGTTAGGGACGCTTGGCCCCACAGGGTAGGATCTATGGCCACCTCACAGCTTAGCTTGGGGATATTGGGCCACCAAGCAGACGTGGTTCTGCTGTAGTGAAACCTCAAGGATGGAAACGTACAAGGACACTGGCCTCCAGAGCAGGACATACTCCGGCAGTAGCTTAATTTCCAAGAGAGAGTAGTACAGGAGCTTCACTGTGCCTCAGGAGGTAGGGCATAGTGTCAGCTTCTTCTCTGAGAGGACCACAGTTGTGTGGACTCCAGAAGCTCCCTCAGCTGGGCTTTCTGCCCATGAGGGCTTCAGTGGTCTCCACCTGTGAGGACTGTAAATATCTGTTGATGAGGACTGCTGGGATTCTCTTGCTTTCTTTCCCAAGAAGGAATTTTTCTTGGATTTGAGCTGATTCTAACTGGAGATGAGGTAGTGGAGGCCATGGATTTTCTTTCATTCTGTAGTGGCAATACTGAATTTCTGTGCTCACCAGGGTTCCTGTTACTCCTTTGATATAATATAGCTCTTTTCTACCAACATACAGTTGTTTGTTATTTGGGGTGTCTTTGGGTCAGGATAAACACTGAGTGCTTCTAATCAGCCATCTTGCTGACGTCACTCTCTGGCCAGGCCACTTTCTATTAACGGTGAGTTAGCTGTGTTCATTAGTTGCCTGTGGCTGCTGTAAAAATTACTACGAATTCAGTGGTTTAAAACAGTGCAACTTTAATATCTTAAAAGTTCTGTAGGCCAGAAGTCTGACGTAAGTCTCAACGGGCTAAAATCGAGGTGTTCTCAGCACTGCATTTCATCTGGAGTCTCTAGGAGGGATTTGTTTCCCTGCATTTTTCAGGGAAATAGGGGTTGCCTGAATACTTTGGCTTATGGATACAGTCATCTGTCTTAAAAGCCACCAGTGGCCCACAGTCTTGCCCAGGTTATATCATTCTGGTTCTTAGTTTTCATAGTCAAATTTCCTTCTTTGACTCTCTTAAGAATTCTTATCCTCAGGCCCACTCTAATAACCCAGGATAATATATCTATCACAAAATCCTTAAATTGATCATTACTGCAAAATTCCTTTTGCCATGCAGAGTGATATTCACAAGTCGCAGGGATTGGGGTGTGAGTGTTTAAGGTATGAAGCGGGGCAGGTATTAGTTTGCCCACCACACCAGGTGGTATGCTTTTTGAAGCTTATGGCTTCCTGCCATTTTCTCATGTGTATCTTAATGTTTGATTTATTCATATTTTTCTAATTTTTGAAATGGTGTTTTTTCTCTTTGTACTCTCAGTTCTCTCCATTTTCAGTTTTAGAGTTGATTAACAAAAACCACCAGTAAGGATTAAAAAGAAATATTATTTTTCTTCCATGCTTCTTAAGATCAATATTTATTTTATAAGTAAAAATGAAATTATTTTAGGAAAAAATAACTTTATTAAATCAAGGAACAAAATTATCTAAAAGCTGTCCTTTGATGCCTTTTTCTGGGAAATGCTAGTTTAGAGAATATATTATTAAAAATATTTTCCTATGATATCTTTATAGGGTCTTAAAACACCAATTAAACCTTGATTAAATTTTATAGCCCCTAAAAGCTAGTAATATTTTCTGTTTCCAGATGACAAAGAAAGATATCCTGTATACATAAGGCTCATTAACATTTTCATGCCTCTAAAAACCAGCATGTAATAATTATTCTAAAATAACTCTTGGCAAAACACACACACACACACACACACACACACACCCCAAACTGAGCCCAATAACAGATTTCCACCTCTCTGTCTGTGAATGGTTAGCCATTAGAACAAAAAAAATGTTCTCAAACTTACGGCTTTCTGAAAGGGTCTCCATTTCCTGAGTTTTGACAATGTTCTTTTTTGGATTAGCTCATCCTGTTGTCATTATCATACCATATTGGAAATGAGCTCAGCTATTGTCCAGTAACTCTGCCTATAGTCCCTGGATGAAAATTACTCATATGTAATTCTCTAGCAAGATGCTTTCCTCTTTAGCATTTCACATGACCCTCAGCATTCAATCACCATAAGCAATAGGTGCAGTGTGGAGGAGTTTGCCAAGGCTAAAAAAATTGATTCCTCTGGTAAGAGCACATGTATCAATTGATAAACAGTAAGCTGCAGGAAAAAGTATTTTCATTATTAGTTCACTGCACCAATCATACCATCTAAGATGCTATTTTTTCACAAATGCATAATAGAAGACAGTTAATGGCCCTTATATGTCAATGCCAGCTGCATTCACCCAACTGTAGGGAGTTGTTTCTAGTTTAACCTTAACTGATAGGAATGGGAGATACTCATCATGCATCAATCAATGAATTTCTGAGGAATCAAAGAGAGATTCTCATTTAATCCTAATGGATTCTGGCAGCTGGCATTTGTATAGCTTAATGGCTGTCATAAATACAGTGAAGAGTTGAAACAGCGGTCTGGTTTTTCACAATGTTAAATTGAGACCAGATTTTGGAAACCTTCCTCTGGGGAATGAGTGCGTGCATGTGTGTGTGTGTGTGTGTAGTGTAAAAAAAAGTAAACCTCTTTATAAAAGTTTTTTTCTTCACTAATATTCAATTCTAAATTGAATTCAATTCTAGGACATATGATGCTGTTAGATATTCTAATTTGAAAAATTTTCTGTCGGTAATTGAGTTTTTTCAGATACATTTTCAACCTATTATATTTGCTATTTTATTGTATTAAATAATAATAAGAAGAAATAAATGTAGTTCTTTATAGTTTTCATAGCATACTTTCTATTCTCTACTGCTCTCTATAAGATTGGATGCTAGTAGTTAATATTATGACATGCCTATGTATAGAAAGTCCAGAGAAATTAACTTATCTACCCAAGGCCACTGCACCTAATAATTTATATAAATTGAATTGGTCCCCTCTCATCTGGTAATAACTAATAACATGGTCTTTCTACTTTTTCCTGCTACTTGATTAGGTCTTTGTGTGCCAAAGAAGAACATGCTGCAACTCCAAATCATTTCAATTTTCCAGAAGGCCCAGACACTCATGGTGAATGAAGACAGGGACTGAAATATTTGCAAATTATTATACATGACTCACTGTATAGGAATTTTATATGAATTACAGTAAGTCTGCACTTCACATTGACAGGTTCTTAGAAACTGTAACTGGAAGTGAAACAATGTACAGCAGATCCTCAAATAATATTTTTTCAATGTTATTTCATTGTGACATTGATAAGAAAAAAGTCAGTTTCATTATAAGTCATTTTGCCTAAAGTTGTAGATTTCAAGAACCTATCAATGGCATTAAGTGAGGACTTACTGTACCTGCTATTGTTTGCTTATTCAGAACACTGAAAAGATTTATTTTATCATCAAATTACTTATATCAGGAGCTATATTCTAGACTCCCATATAGTTTAAAAAATTTGTTTTTATTCTTCATGACACATTTTTCTTCCTCATTTGGATAATTGGTAATTGAATTTTTTTCACCTGAAAGTTTCCACAAGAATTACAGTACAAATATTTGGCAAATATGAAAGTTTGATTTTCTAGAAGATTTACTTTGTGTTCACCAGTCTGTGAATAATGTCCTATTCTATGTAAAAGAGAGACTAGAAAATTATCCTTTATTAATCATCATCTTTAGTGTAATATTAAGGCAGACAGCAGGAATATTCAGCTGGTCATGGTATCTTCACTGTAAGGTGTATGTCTCCACAGTTTCTAGTGTGGTATTTTTTGGATACACACTGTGCATCATATGTTTTTCTCTTACAATACAGAAAACAAAAGATAAGTCAGATTAACTCCAGAGAAATTCTTAGATTTCTGTAACCTATGAAATAATTTTCTTCTTCTATTTTTTTTTTCTTTTAATTGATACAGAGTCTCACTCCATCACCAGGCACCAGGCTGGAGTACAGTGGCACGACCTCGGCTCACTGCAACCTCAGCCTCCCGGGTTCAAGCAATTCTCCTGCCTCAGTCTCCCGAGTAGCTGGGACTACAGGCACGTGCCACCACGCCCAGCTAATTTTTTTGTATTTTTAGTAGAGACGGGGTTTCACCACGTTGGCCAGGATGGTCTCAATCTCTTGACCTCGTGATCCGCCCGCCTCTGCCTCCCAAAGTGCTAGGATTACAGGCATGAGCCACCGCACCCGGCACTATGAAATAATTTTCTAATCTTTTATTTAACAACTTTCATTAAATATAGAACAGGTGCGGTGGCTTACACCTGTAATCCCAGCACTTTGGGAGGCCGAGCCGGGCAGGTTGCTTGATGCCAGGAGTCCGAGATCAGCCTAGCCAACCTGGCAAAACCTGGTCTCTACTAAAATTACACAAATTATCTGGGCAGGATGGTGCCCTCCTGTAACCCCAGCTGACTGGGAGGCTGAGGCAAAAAAAAAAAAAAAAAAAAAAAAAAAAAAAAAAAAAAAAAAAAAAAAAAAAAAAAAAAAAAAAAAAAAAAAAAAAAAAAAAAAAAAACCAAAAACAAAAACAAACACAAACCCTCCCTCAACAACTTTCTTTAAATATATATTGAAGACTTAAAATGTGCCAGATTGGAAGAAAAAATATCCACACTCTTTAGATTCATGGAGTTTATATTCTAGCTAGGGAGAACAGTGTTATTAATCAAAGCATCACACGTTTGTAATGACAGAAGTGCTAAGTGCTCAAGAGGAAGAAAACAGGACTCTATGAGTAAGAGTGTCCTGCGTGACCGGGCTCTAATACTGTGTGACAAATTTAGAGGGATTCATCCCACTTTATTAAAAATACGTAAGGATTGCTTTACCTAAATCCACGCTTTTTCCAAGTGTCTTCCCTTTTCCTTCTTTTCACTCAGTATCCATCCATGTTACTTTTGACTAAAGGAAAACAGACATAATTTTAAATTATTTTTATTACTATTTAATTAGATTTCTTGCAGAGGCATTTTCTAGTTTTCAAACAACCACCAAAGTCCTTTAGACATTTCCATTCAGGGCAGATTCAAATTGGTGTTTATAGACAATCTATTGTAAAACTGACACAGAAATATGAGATTTTGTATAATTGGCTCATCTGAAACATCAGCGTCCTTTTCTGTATGAATAACACTATTCTGCAACATTTCGGAAAAAAAGATTTTAAGTCCTTGTTAATCCTTGCAAAACTGAGATAATGGAAAACGCTGGGCTAGGTAATTGCTGCGAAAAATTCAAACATGTGTCTAAATAATTGTGGAGAAACCAAATCTTGGACAATAGATTTTATTTCCAACCTTGCTTGGTTTGTTCTTGTAATGCTGAGACTACATAATGAGAAAATTTCCTGGAGCAATAAATTACAGCTCCATTTTCCACTCGCAGAATTTATGTATCCCAGTGCATTTTGCAACAAAATACATTTCTAAAATTTCCACATTTATACTCATTGTAAAATTATAGCTCTTTTATCACGGAACAAAATGTAGTCTGAGTCAGTCTGGCCCCAATTTTTTTTTTTTTTTTTTTTGGAAGCCAGATGTTTATATAGCCTCTTGGCCATGGTAAGAATATTTTAGAAAAGTTTTCTGGGGAAAATGTTCTTACTTTCCCATCTTACTGTCTATTTTTCCTCTGGCCTACCATGGCAATGCTAGGCACGTCTCTGTCTGCTTCACTGTACCTTGAAGTTCAGCACTCTGCACTGGAGTGCTTATTTTGTGTGTGTACTATATGTATATATATACCCAGGCTGGAATGCAGTGGCACAATCTCAGCTCACTGCAACCTCCACCTTCGGGTTCAAGCAGTTATCCTGCCTCAATCCCCCAAGTAGCTGGGATTACATATGTGTGCCACCACGCCCAGCTGATTTTTGTATTTTTAGCATAGATGGGGTTTCCCCATGTTAGCCAGGCTGGTCTTGAACTCCTAATCCCAGGTGATCCACCTGCCTCAGCTTTCCAAAGTGTTGGGATTACAAGAGTGAGCCCCTTTTTATATATTATTATCATTCCCTCAAGATGCAAACTCCAGACAGGCAAGAATCAGGACTAGAATGCCTTTCTCAAATGGAGTCGCCTACACTTAATATATAATGAGAAGTCAGGATGTATTTGCTGCAGTAATACCATCCTTTTATTTCTTTAGATTATAAAAATTTTTTCTAGTCTGTATATCAATAATTCCCAGAATGCACATCTTTTTAAGTAGATATGAATGTTATATGTTATGATTAATATAAGCACATAGTTGATAAGTATATATCATATACATGTTCATAAACATGTAGTTGAAGTATATATTATATAATATTTCGATTTCTATTTATAATATTGGCATACATCCTTTTATTGTACTTCACTTTATTGAGCTTTCCAGTATTGTTTTTTGCTTCATTTTGTTTTTTGTAAATTGAAGGTTCGTGGCAACCCTGCATTGAGCAAGTCTGTTAGCCATTTCTGCAACATGTGTTCACTTCGTGTCTTTGTGTCACATTTGGTAATTCTTGAAAAGTCCCAAATTTTTTATTATTATCATCTCTGTTATGGTGATCTGCGATGGGTGATCTTTGATGTTATTATTGGAATTATTTTAGGGCTCCATAAACTGTGCCCGTATTATGTGGCAAACTTGATCCATAAATGCTGTGTGTGTGTTGATGGTTCTCTGGCCATTTCCCTTCTTCTCTGGCTCGCTGTTTCTTGAAACACAACAATATTGAAATGAAAGACCCTACAATGGCCTCTGAGTGTTCAAGTAAAAGGAAGAATTGCATGTTTCTCATTTTAAATCAAAATCTAGATATAATTGAGCTTAGTGAGGAAGCCATATTCAAAGGTGAGATAGGCTGAAACATAGGCTTCTTGTGCAGAATGATCAGCCAACTTGTGAGTGCAAAGAAAAAGTTCTTGAAGGAAACTAAAAATGCTACTCCACTGAACACACAAATGATAAGAAAGTGAAATGACCTTATTGCTGGAAGATCAAACCAACCACAACATTCTCTTAAATGAAAAACTATTTTAGAGTAAGACCGTAACTCTCCTCCATTCTATGAAGGCTGAGAGAGAGGAGGAAGCTGCAGAGAAAAAGTCTGAAGCTAGGAGAGTTTGTTCATGAGGTTTAAGGAAGTAAGTCATCTCCACAACATAAACGTGCAAAGTGAAGCAGCAGGGCTGATGTCTACAACTGCAGCAAGTTATCCAAAAGATCTCGGTAATATAATTGATAAAGGTAGCTATACTAAACAGCAGATTTTCAATGTGGACAAAACAATCTTCTATTAAAAGAAGAGGCTGTCTTGGACTTTTGTAGTTAGACACGGGAAGTCAATGTCTGGCTTCAAGGTTCAAAGGACAGGTGGCCTCTCTTGCTAGAGACTAAGGCAACTAGTGAGTTTAAGTTGAAGCCAATGCTCATTTTCCTTTCTGAAAATCCTAGTGCCCTTAAACCTGTGTTAAATCTAATTTGCCTGTGCTATATAAATGCAACAACAAAGCCAGGATGACAGCATATCTGTTTACAGCATAACATACTAAATATTTTAAGCCCACCGTTAAGAGTTACCGCTTAGATTAAAAGGTTCCTGTCAAAATATTACTGCTCGTTGACAATGCACCTGGTCACCCAAGAGTTCTGATAAAGGTATTCAAGGAGATTAATGCTGTTTTCATGCCTGCTAATACAACATTCACTGTGCAGCCAGGCATCAAGGAGTAATTTCAACTTTCAAGTCTCATTCGAGAAATTACCTTCCGTAATACTGCTGCCCTAAATAGTGATTCTGGGCTGGTAGGTTCTTGTCCTCGCTGCATCAAAGAATTTGAAAGTGAGACTAAAGTGAAAGTGTAGAAAATTTGTTGTGGAGTGAAAGTAAATACACGCTCAAGAGAGGAGTGTGGGTGTACTTAAAAGAATGAGCCACACCCAATGTGGTCAGGACTCACACACTATATAAATAAGCATAATGACGTCACGAAACCCTAACCCTAACATTCATCCTACCCCTACTCCAACCTGAACCCTAACCTTAACCCGTTGTAAACACAATGAAAGCATAGAATATTCTATAATAAGGGAAAGAGTCTCCTGGGAAATGAGTGAGCAATTCTGGAATTAGGATGCCACCCTTGCAGTGACTAAGTTTATCTGGAACTGTTATAGCCTCAGGTGCATGTTGGGAGTGGGAGGTTTCCTCATGATAATTTTATGGGAACAGAGGCCTAATGAAACCAAGGGTCACAGTGGTCAAGTTTTGTGCTGTCTTGGATTTAACCAGTTGTGGACAGTTTGTTTTCTGTTACATTCTTATCTGTACCTAATGTAAGATGTCTGCAGTCTGCTGTAACAGTTCCTTTCCACTAGGGGTCAGGTCCTTGTACTAACTTGTTTGGCCCCCTTTGTGTTGCTTTTAGCCACCTGCAAGTAATCATTCCTGTTCCCTCACTAACTGCCTACGACCGTGCCTCTGATGGATCTGGGCAAAGTAAATTGATAACCTTCTGGAAAGGAGTCACCATTCTAGATGCTATTAAGAATATCTGTAATTTACATTTGTGGGAGGAGGTCAAAATACCAACATTAATAGGATTTTGGGGGAAATTGATTCACTCCTCATTCATCTGTGAGGAATGACTTTGAGGGGCTGGAGACTTCAGTGGAAGAAGTAATTACAGATCTGTTGGAAATTGCAAGAGAACCAAAATTAGAGATAGAGCCTTCACAATAGGACTGAATTGCTGCAATTTTGTGATCAAACTTTAATGAATGAGGGGTTGGTTCTTAAGAATGAGCTAGAAAAGTGATTTGTTAAGATGAAAATGATGCTGGGGAAGAAGCTGTGAACATTTTTGGAATAACAATATTTAGAATATTACATAGGCTGAGTTGATAAAAGGGAGGCCAGGTTTGAGAGGATTGACTCCAATTTTGAAAGAAGTTCTACTGTGGATAGAATGCTATCAAATAGTATTTCATATTAGAGAAATATTTTGTGAAAGGAAGAGTCAATAAATGCAGCAAACTTCATCATTGTCTTTTTAAGTAATGCTGCAGCCAACCCAGCCTTCAGCAAACACCACTCTGATCAGTTAATAGCCACCAACATCAAGCCAAGACCATTCAATGCAAGGCTATACAGTGAGATGATCATTAGCATTATTTTAGGAATTAAATATTTTTAAATTAAGGTATGTGTGTTTTCTTTAGCTACAATACTATTGCACACTTAATATACTATAACATGAACATAATTTTTATAAGTGCTAGGAAACCAAACAACTATGATTTGCTTTATTGGAATATTTGCTTTGTTACACTGGGTGTGAAACTAAATATATACACACACACACACACACACACATATATATATATATATATATATATATACACACACACATATATATATAATATATAATTTATTTATCAATAAATATAGAGTCCAAGCTCCCTTGTGTCCAGAAATTTATATTTTGTGTTAGCCATGGCTAGACATGTATCATTAATTTTGTAAATTCTAGATTCTGGGAATTCTAATTCAGATTCCAATCTGAATGTAATTCTAGAGTCTGAGAATTCTGTCATGGTGGTTTGAATTTGTTTTTGTTTTATTATTAGTCATCTTAGTAAAGTCGATGTTTCTTTTGATTTTAGGTTGAGCATCAGTTGGATTGGCTGAACAATTGTTGAAAAGTATTTACTAAGTATTTTGATTTTTTAGCTAGATAATTTTATGGAAATTATAACTATAAGGACAAATTAAATAACTGATGTAAATACTCAACAAAAAGTTTTAAAAATCTAAAGTAATATATATGGCACAAAGTAGTCCATACATTTAGGTTTTCTGTGTACTAATTTAATTTGCTTTTGGCCAGGCACAGTGGTTCACAGCTATAATTCCAGCACTTTGGGAAGCCAAGACAGGCAGAACACTTGAGGCCAGGAGTTCGAGACCAGCCTGGCCAACAAGGCAAAACCTTGTCTCTACTAAAATACAAAAAATTAGCCAGGCATAGTGACATGTACCTGTTATCCCAGCTACCTGGAAGGCGGGGACATAAGAATTGCTTGAACCTGGGAGGTGGAGGTTGCAGTGACTTGACATTGTGCCACTGCACTACAGCCTGGGTGACAGTATTTAAAAAATAAATAAAATAAATTTGCCTTTATATATGATGGTACCTCAAGTTATTAATATTGTTGAGGATGAGTAGTTTTATATATGCTAGATTTTTTAGAAATATGCAGTGGTCTTTTAAGTGAGAAAATGCAAATTATTTCTTGAGTTCAAGAGTATTATCTGCTATTTTGATTTGTTTGTTTTATCCAAGTTCAATCCAAAGAAGCACAAGCAGTTTTACATTGCAGCTCTAAAGGATTATTGTGTAGCATTCCAGAAGAAAAAGGGACACTTTAATGTCATATACACGAGAAATATGCAGTTATCTTCCATATATGTAGTCACTGTATCCTGTACTTTTCAAGATAGTAACATTATATTTTCAAGTCACTACAACTCAATCATTAATTATCCTCCATTTGGTTGATACATTTTCCTCATCTCAATACTCAAATCACCTCCCCAGGATAGTGGGAACATTTAACATGAATGATACATATGCCCTAACCCAACTCCTAGCCCTTTGCAGTTAGGTGGAACCACAGCCTTTGGCCAATGAGCTATGAGTGGAAGCAATGCATTTAAATCTGTCTCCTAATCCTCCACATCTTCCCTTCTCTGCATCAGTGACCTGACACACATGTGTTGAGAGGGCAGAGCCAAATTTGGCTCTAACTTTAATTACTACAAGGAAGAATGCTCTAGAAAGCCACAAACACATAACCAGATTAATGTGAGTTAAGCCATTGTTGTATTAACCTCTAATATTTATGAATGAATTTATTAACACAAGTTACCCAAGTTTGTTTTAATATGCCCTTGAACACATTTTTTGTCTTCACAGTAAATTTACCTCTACTTTGATAACAGTCTGCTTCTTGTGTAATAAGTGTTTAGTTGATTCTATCTGTCATTAAATTTGTATATATATACACATATATAGAGAATATTTCTATGTATATATAGAGAGAGAACTATATATATACAAATATAAAGAATAGAGAGCTATTAAATATAGAGAATGAAAGCTTGACAAGGTCAGAGACCACATTCTCATCATTGTATACATATCAAAAATGAGCAACATGTTTGCATGTTTATTTAATGCAGATTTTTAAGTACTTATGTGTGCATATCATTAGACAAATCATGATGAATATAATTAAGACAAGAAATAACAGAGTATTGAAATAAAAAATATCCGGGTAGCATGCATCTTATTAGAGAGTTAACTCAGTGTGAGAAAGAGAGAATTTCTACAAACAAGAAAAGCATGTATAAAGGGTCTGAGTCATGGAAGAGCCTGATTTTGAGAGAATGTGAATGCTCAGTGTGCTTGGTAAGCATGGGAGAGTGAACAAGATGGAATCACAGATGTCAAGAGTGTAAGACCCTGCAGATAAAAGAATTTGGATGCCACAGTAAATATAGTTGAAAGTTACTAAAGACATAATGGGGAGTTAATATGAGATAATTCCTATTTTTTAAAGCTCCTAAAATTACTTTGTGAAATTGTTGGAACATTGGTTAGAATGAAAGGAAAGCAAACCAGTCAGATTATTTTGCATTGCTTTGCACATGAGCTAATGAAATCTGTTTATGTTGGAAATAGCGCTAAAAACAAACGGATAAATTTATGTATTATTTGGAGGCAAAGCAAACAGTATGTATAGATAGATAAAATTTGGAATATCAGGAGAAAAGTCAAAGGTGATTTCTGAGTTATGGTAGTTAGATTAAATCAAAGTTAGATCGGGTTAGCAAGACAATTATTAAATAGAAACCAGATCTATAGGCTTTAATATTTAAATGCCTTAGACCTATAGTTTTTAATATTTAAATGCCTCAGATCTATAAGCTTTAATATTTAAATGCCTTAGATCTATAAGCTTTAATATTTAGATACTGAGCCTGTGATATTATTACTTTAAAATATAAGATAACCAAATCCAATACTATGCTCTATTATTTCATCCATGATACAATAAGCTGATACCACATGTATTAGTTTGTTCTCACACTGCTATAAAAAATTACCTGAGACTGGATAATGTATAAAGAAAAGAAGTTTAATTGACTCACAATTACACAGGCTATACAGAAGGCATGGCTGGAAAGGCCTCAGGAAACTTACAATCATGGTGAAAGGGCAAAGAAGAAGCAAGCATGTATTCACATGGAAGCAGAAGAAAGAGTGTGTGAAGGAGGCAGTGCTACATGCTTTTAAACAAACAGATCTCCTAAGTTACTATCATGAGAAGAGCACGGGGGAAATTCACTCCCATGTTCAAATCACCTCCCACCAGGTCCCTTCCACAACATTGGGAATTGCAATTCAACATGAGATTTGGGTGGAAATACAGAGCCATGCCATAACACCACATTCAAAATAAGATGTATAAAGTCAATAGTGGGGCTGGTTGAGTGGCTCATGCCTGTAATCTCAACACTTCTAAAGGCTGCGGTGGGAATATTGCTTGAGATCAAGAATTCAAGACCAGCAAGGGAGACAAACTGAGACTGTCTCTACAGAAAATTAAAAAATTATCTAGGCATAGCGGAATGTGACTGTAGTCCTGGCTACTCAGGAGGCTGAAGTTGGAGGATCCCTTGAATTCAGGAGTTTGGCTACGGTGAACTATGATTGCACTGCTGTACTTCAGCCTGGGTGAAAGAGCAAGACCTAGTCTTTAAATAAATAAATAGTGTGCATTCAATGTAATAAATATGAATTGAATTGAAAAAATAAATAAATAAATAAATAAATAAATAAATAGTGTGAACACCACATGTCCATTGTAACTCCTTGCTCTAATGACAGAACCAAATTTTCTAGCTGCATTTAGGATCGATGAAGCCAACACAATCTACACTTATTTTTTTTACCCACCTATGGGCATTAACTCACCCTATTCCGTTTGAATGACATTTTTAGTTTGCATTATCCAGTGTGTTGCTCTTTTTAGCTACATTCTTTCCTTGGCATTGTGTGATTTGCTCAGTTGATAAAATGAGGCTGTGAGAAGGATCACTGAGGAGTCCTTGGTCACAGCTCTCTGGGTTATTAGCTCAGTAGCTTTCATAGTAACTTTTCCTGCAAACAGGCCTCTGTGATCTGTATCAGCACTTCTCAGGTTATAGATATGAAGTTGTCATTCTTAGGTAAAATATTTCAATTTCTTCTCACTTCCTCTGTGCTTTATATATGATTGGCTCTTTTCCTACCTATATACCAAGGAAAGATTTATGTAAATCATTCTTTAAAAAGCTTTTTCACAGTTTCATTTTCAAAAATGTATACAGATTCTCCTCAACTTATGGAGTTGTCTCCTGATAAATCTATTGTAAGCTGAAAATATTGCTAAGTCAATACCCATTGCTTGGGTATGTATTTAATACCCATAACCTACCAAATACCATAACTGAGCCGAGCCTACCTTAAATGCTTAAAAGTGCTCAGAAGACCTATATTAGCCAGCAGTTGAGCAAAAATAATCTAATTCAAAGGTTGTTTTATAATAAAGTATTTAATCTTACATATTTTGTCAAATACTATGCTGAAAGTGAAAAGCAAAATGGTTTTACAAGTACTCAAAGGAAGTTTCTAATGAATGTATATCACATAATTATAAAACTGAAAAATCATAATTCAAACCATCTTAAGTCAGGGACCATCTGCACTGTGTAATATCAGCATGTACGTTTCTACCTTTGCAAGTTGTCTTGATGCCTCAATGGTTCCCTAGGTCATCATGCTTTGTTCACATTTTTGACTGTTCTTCTCATATTTCTTCCTCTGATAGATCCTATTTCCTTTCTTCTTTCTCTAAGAATAAAAGAAGTGGAATAGCCCTAATCAGAAAATCCAAAATTCAAAAAGCTCCAAAATCTGAAATTTTGCCAGTACTGACAAGACTATACATGTGAAAAATTTCAAATCTAAGTACTTAATGCAAACTTTGTGTCATGCACAAAATTATTCAAAACGTTATGTAAAATTACCTTCAGGCTATATGTACAAAGTGTAAGGAATCTTCAGTATGTACCGTCTCCACGCTCCAGTATGATATCGTGGTATGTTAAAATACTGATAAAAACAGTACTCACCAATTAGAAATTTTAAGATTGTTTAATAAGAAATATTTCATATCAGGAGCTTACTACAGTCCCTGTGCTATGGACTGAATTGTGCCTCCTCCCCAAAATTCATATGTTGAAGCCCTAACCTTTAATGTGACTGTATTTGGAGATAAGATCTTTGGGAGATAATTGACATTATAAGAAGTCATAAGAGGTGGGATAACTCAATACAATTGATGGTCTCACAGAATAGGAAGAAAGAGAGGTTTCTCTTTCTCTCTGCACATGCAGGCTCCAAGGATAGGCCATGTGAGGATGAAGGGAGAAGGTGAGCATCATCAAGACAGAAAGAGAGCCTCCATCAGGAATCAGTTGACATGAACCTTGATTTTGGAGGTTGGACTACCTTTTTTTTTTTTTTTTGAGACAAAGTCTCACTCTTGACTCCCAGGCTAGAGTGCAATGGAGTAATCTCAGCTCACTGCAATCTCCGCCTCGTGAATTCAAGGGATTCTCCTGACTCAGCCTCCTGAGTGGTCGAGATTACAGGCACCTGCCAACACTCCTGGCTAATTTTTGCATTTTTAGTAGAGATGGAGTTTGACCATGTTGGGCAGGATTGCCTCTAACTGCTGACCACAGGCAATCCACCTGCCTCGGCCTCCAAAAGTGCTGAGACTACAGGTGTGAACTACCGTGCCTGGCCGAGGTTGAACTTCTTAACCTCCGAAACGGTGAGAAATTAATTTTTCTTGTTTAAGCCACACAGCCTGTGGGCTTCTGTTATGGCAGCCCAAGCCAACTCACATACCATGTCATTCAGTCATTATTCCACAGTGTTATGATAATTAGCATCATTGTTCTTAAACCTCAACGTGTATCTGAATTTCTAATCAGATGAAATTCCTTAGCTTTTCCAGAAAATTATTCCGGTCCTCCTAGCCTATGAGCCTATGTATATGCTTTTTTTTTTTTTTTTTTTTTTGGTCTCAAATACCACGTATCATTTTTTTCTGCTCAGTAAGTGGTACAGTGCTATTGGACTAAAGCCACTGACCAAGAATACACACTTTGAGATTTAATGCTGGCATTCCCTGGAAGATTTTCCTGATTTCTCACAAATTGACAGGTGCCATTCCTCTTCACTTCCTTTTTTACATCTTTATGGAACAGAGCACATTGAAGTATAATCATTCAGTTTAGAAAATTCCTCTCATCTGTGAGCTCAAGGCATCATTCATTATCAATGGTTTTATCAAAAGAATGTAGCATACAGCTAATTATGTAAGATATCCATCTTAGTCATGTTAGACTGTCATAAAGAAATATCATAGAATGGATGGCTTGAACAACAAAGCTTTATTTCTCATAGTTATGGAGGATGGAAGTTCAAGATCCAGGAGCCTTCAGTGTTTGGTTCATGGTGAAGGTCCTTTTCCTGGCTTGCAGGTGGCCATCTTCTTGCCATGCATCATGTGATGGAGACAAAGAGAGAGCTCTAGTCTCTTCCGCTGCTTACAAGGACACTATTCCATCATGAGGGCTGTACCTTCATGACCTCCTCTAAACCTAGTCACTACCCCAAAGCTCCCCTTCCTAATAAAATCACACTTGAGTTAGGATTTCAACATAGGCACTTTGAGAGGCTATAAACATTTGGACCAAGTGATGCTTGTGATAATAACATGATGTTTGTTTTCTAACCTGGCATTTTCTAAAATATGTTCTTGGAAAAAAAATCCTGCCTAAAATTCTTAAGTATATACTGTATGTGTTAGTTCACTTTTGTATCACCCACGAAAAAATAAGGTACTTGAAGGTGAAGAGGATATCTTACTTGCAGCTTTTTCTCCAACATATAGAAGACATGTGACAGGTCAGGCCAGAGATAGATGGAGAGAGAAAGAGAGAGAGAGATAATAGATAGAGAGAAATCCTAAATGTTTTAACCAAAAACATTGAAACATTTTCTTCTTTTTCTTTTTTTATTTTGAGACAGTCTCGCTCTGTTGCCCAGCCTGAAGTGCAGTGGCACTATCCAGGCTCACTGTAACCTCTGCCTTGCAGGTTCAAGCAATTCTCCTGTCTCAGCCTCCCAAGTACCTGGGATTACAGGCACATGCCATAATACCTAGCTAATTTCTGTATTTTTAGTAGAGATGGGGTTTTACCATGTTGGCCAGGCTAGTCTTGAACTCCTGATCTCAAGTGATCTTTCTGCCTTGGCCTCCCAAAGTGTTGGGATTACAGGCATGAGCCACCACTCCTGGCCAACATTTCTGAACTTAACACCTGTTATCATCTACCAATAAGAGTAGTCATTAGTGCATCACATTTTGCTAAATGTTGTCATTGGTTTCTAGCACCACACTAGAAAGTGTTATGTGTTGGAAAGATATTTTAAAACAATATTTTATTGACTTTTGTGTAACAACCATAAACAAAGGTCCTTGGATACTTTATTCAAGGTCTAATTGGGAGTATAGCCTCACTTCAGAGGACCTAATTGCTATTTGTGTATGTTCTTAGACATTTGCCCATCCATTCATCAATTCCAAAAATATAGAGACCAACACGTGTGCAACATACAGTGAATGGAATAGGAATTATCACTGTCATCACAGAGATCACATTGTTTTTTGAGTTATATTTTCTCAGTTATCTTCATTAATACAAAAAAGATCACATAACCTTTCTTACAGATTTTAAGATTTAATAGTATGAAGTGTTTTGAAATTATAAAATACTAAATATATGTGCTTTCATTTTCTTACGTTGAGCTCCCATTGGACTTTTTTAGGGTAAACACTTGTAAGCCTTTTTCATAGAAAGAAAAATGGAGACAAACTGGCTTTTCAAAACTCTATCTGTTTAGTTACTTTTGGTTTTAAAACTTGAAGTACTTCAAACAAATTTAATCTAGAGAAAACACGTTTATTGGAATGACATTATTATTTCTTAATATCCAAGAAAAGCGGATAACCTGGACTAAATGTTAAGAGTAAGGGCAAACTGATATCTTAGTAGAAAAGTTAAATCAGCCCAGATGTCTCTGCATCGATTGGTTCTCAATCTTTCTCTCTCTCTCTAACCCTCTCCCTTTCTCTAGGTGCATGGAATTTTTGGTTTCCATGTTTACATCTTCTTCATTCAATAGAAGGACGTTTTCTGAGATTAGTCTCTTTATGATTTTGTCCAAAATTCACCAACATTGGAATTATTTTCAGGGTTAAAAGTTAGTGTTAATGAAATAGAGATGAAAGACTTTATTCACTTGACATGCATTAGGGAGCATCTGAAAAACAGTTAATCCCCTAAGCAGGTGGATTGAAGTTTGCATAGAGTGAGGAGGAGAAACGGGCATGTGACCTTAAGTCTAGCTCAGGTTACAGTTCTCTTCATCTGGAAATGCTACTAAACTTGTGGTTGCAATAGTTAGATTTTTCCAGTTTTTGAAGTCTTATGCTTGGGATCATTGGTACAATTATTTGCCAACAACACTGAGAACAGTCTTTTTGAGCTGTTTTTGTAAGCCTTCAGGGCTGGCTGAGAGCCAAGGTTCAAGAGGGAAAGGAAGAGAAAAAAAAAAAGGGGAAGGACAGAGAAAGAGAGAGGAGAGGGAAAGAAAAGCAATGGGTCGAGGTCAAAGTAAGGTAGTCTGTGGTCTGAGCTGGTATGGTGGCCAACATTTGCTGAGGAGTCTACCCTTGATCCAGTTAGCTTGAGTTTGTAGTGGTGGGTCACAGAGTGAAAACAAAGATGCTATTGTCTTTCTTTGGATGGGGAACAGGGATTTTTCACTGAATTAGAAACAAGCTGGGACAGAAGGAGTCTAGCACAGAAATTAAACAAGATCAATAAACGTCATTTCAGTATCCCCAGTTATTGAAAGAAAATGGCTGACTCCATTGGCTAACACAAGATGTCAGTCATTAGAATTATCTACCAGTGCAAAGATTTACTTCAGAGAAGAGAAAAAAAAAAAAACACTACAGTAGAACTGGATAAATGCAAGAGTTTCTGTGCTGAATGAAGGGTAAATTGGGGAACGTTTAAAATCTTATATAAGTGATTCTATAAATGGAAGCAGAAAAGATTACAAAATATATGGCTTTCACTAGCTTACATAAACCTAACTGCAATCATTTAATTAAGATTAGCAAGTTTCACAAAAGTGTTCTGTTTACACTTCCACGACCCTAGTAATTAACTTATTTCCCTTTGTTTCACAGACCACCTAGAAAGATCACAGACTACAGTTTGAGGAAGCTATCATGAGGTTTTCCGTTTCCTAATGTATTCAGTAATCCCAAAATATCACTGAACCTCAATTTCAAAATAATAGTATTAATAATCTCATTCAGTCTCGCTATCACCAATTGCCGTATCTTAATTGAAAATCACCTTTATATAATTCTGAAGTAATTATTATATAAGTATGATGCTGTCTTACTTAATAAGATAATAACAGATTTCTACCAAGTAGGGAGATATTATGCAAATTCCTTAGTCCACTTGCCTTTTAAAAAATAATTACTAACTACAGTCATGTAATGCTTATGGTAGGAAATAAAGTGTCTTTTTAATAAAGTTTATCTGCTTTCCTCTTTGTTTTACCATCTATGAACATTGAATATGATATTGTAAGCTAGATGAATACATACTGATTATTTACTTCAGAAATCTCTGTTGTAAGTAGCAGTTACAGTACTTCACTGTAAAAGAACAAAGTTGAAGAATATATGCAAAATTATGCTAGGACTCTATAAAGCCATGGACATTATATCACGATTATGTATTTAAATAGCTGAAAGTCATTTGCAGTCTTAATATGCATGGATGATATAATAAAGGACATGATGAACATGGGCCTCGAACCATGTGTGGGCAAGAAATAATGGTGACATTTGTCTAAATGCTGCATATATTCAACACATTTGGACAGATTTTATTGATGAAAATGATTTTTGGAGAATCAGTGTTCAGTCTCAGAGATAAAAACGTAAATTTCCATTTTTCTTGTTGAATTACATTTCCTTCATGCTATGTTAGCATTAATTTTAAAAGGGATTAGTACAATATGTGTATCTCTATCATGGTAAGTTGAGCTATTGTATTCTGAAATTTACAGGCATTATTTTCAGTGAAAAAAACATACAAATAAAAATGTGTATAAATTACTCACTGACGGTGGCTCACGCCTGTAATCCCAGCACTTTGGGAGGCCAAGGCAGGTGGATCACGAGGTCAAGAGATCGAGACCATCCTGGTCAACATGGTGAAACCCCGTCTCTACTAAAAATACAAAAATCAGATGGGCATGGTGGCACGTGCCTGTAGTCCCAGCTACTCGGGAGGCTGAGGCAGGAGAATTGCTTGAACCCAGGAGATGGAGGTTGCGGTGAGCCGAGATCGCACCATTGCACTCCAGCCTGGGTAACAAGAGCGAAACTCCGTCTCAAAAAAAAAAAAAAAAAAAAAACACTCACTGAATGATATTTCTTGAATAGTAAAGGCACAATATGTCAAAACCTCCTCTTTTCTTTTTGCAATGATGTAGAACTGCAAAGTTAGCTAATGTCATCTAATTAAACAAAATCAACTGTGAGAAAATTAAACTGATTGCTTCACAATTACGGTTGAGCAAACACCCAGTTTCTTCCTGTTTCATCTCTTGCTTTAGGTCTTTGAGAAATTTTCCATTATTTTGCTCCCTTCAATTTATAGGAAAAATTATCTTAATATTCCCGAATGAACTTGCATTTGTAGCATTTATACTAAAGCTACATTAAGCGAGCCTCATGCATACATATTTATAACTTAAAATATTCTCCACAAATATATTTTGAAGTGCATACCTCTAATAAATATTTTCTGCTGAAATTCGAGGTTATCAAATAAGTGTTTGCTTTTAGAGTTGTACAATGAGAATCTGAAGGCAGCCATGATGTAAACACTGTAATATTTTTAATTAAATGGTGGCAGATAGGCCAGATAAATTGAGGGAAGGGTCAGATAAATGATGTTATGAATAATCTAAACTTTTATCATATTTTGTATTCTTGGGTATCTATGCTTCTGTTTACATAGTAGGATAACTCTATTGCATTCCGTCATTAACACCGATTTATCTATAGCAGCACAAATGAAATCTGCCCTATCCTAAATGAACCAGTTATTGCTTACCTATACCATTAAGAAAAGGTTATGTATATCAACCTTCATTGCGTATTATATAGAATACACACAATATACATTCTAGATACATAAAGTCTTTGTATATATCTGAGTTACGTGTATCAGCATACACTTAAATATATTTCTATATCATATGTTTAAGATATGTATTTCTGAGGATCCATATAGTTCAGTGAACATGTACTCAACGAACTTTCATTATTATATAAACATAAACAGTGCAGTGATGTGGAATATTCCAAGCAATTCTAATACCAAATCTCTTGATTTATTTTATTTTCTTTTTTTTTTTTTTTTTTTGAGTTGAAGGAGTCTTGTTTCTCACCCAGGCTGGATGGAATGCAGTGGTGTGATCTTGGCTCACTGCAACCTCCAGCTCACTGCGACCTCTGCCTCCCAAGTTCAAATGATTTTTCTGCCTCAGCCTCCCAAGTAGCTGAGATTATGGGCGAATGCTACCACACCTGGCTAATTTTTGTATTTTTAGTAAAGACTGGGTTTCATCATGTTGGCCAGGCTCTTTTGAACTCCTGACCTCAACTGATCTGCCCACCTTGGCCTCCCAAAGTGCTGGGTTTACAGGTATGAGCCACTGTACCCAGCCTATATTTGCTAATTTTTATAAGGCAATTCCTCACTCGAGATGTAGAATCCCTTCTTTTTTCTTACTTTGTTATTTTTTTCTAGAAACCAATGTTAAAATGGGAAGTATACAAGAACAGAAAATCAAACACCGCATGTTCTCACTTATAGGCGGGTGTTGAACAATGAGAACACTTGGACACAAAGAGAAGAGCATCACACACTGGTCCATTTGGTGGGGGCTACAGGAAGGATACTGGGAGGGAGGGTGGGGGAGGAATAATGTGGGGGGAAATGTCAGGTATAGGTGATAGGGGGATGGTGGCAACAAACCACATTGCCATGAATGTACCTATGCAACAATCTTGCATGGTCTGCACATGTACCCCAGAATCTAAAGTACAATCAAAATAAAAGAGAAAAAAAGGGAAATATATTAAGAAACACTTTAAAAAGATGAGATTTACAAAATCATCTTGACAATAAGAAAAAAACCCATATGTCATTAATACCTAAATCAATCATATACCTTTAAGGATTGTCTCATAGGATTCTATAACCAGGAATTTTAAAAAATGCTTTATATTAAGAATAGCTAAGAAATGGGAACTTACTCTGCCTTCCTTTCAAGAATTCTACACCACATCCAGTATGAGCTGACATAACATTAGAGACATTTTATTTTATGAGATGGAATCTCACTCTGTGACCCAGGCTAAAGTGCAATGGTGCAATCTCGGTTCACTGCAACCTCCACCTCCTGGGTTCAAGCTATTCCCCTGCCTCAGCCTCCCAAGTAGCTGGGACTACAGGTGTGGACCACCATGCCCGACTAATTTGTTGTTTTTTAGTAGAAACGAGATTTCACCATGTTGGCCAGAATAGTCTTGATCTCCAAACCTCGTGATCTGCCCACCTCGGCTTCTAAAGTGCTGGGATTATAGATATGAGCCACCGCTCCTGGCCAATATTAGAGTCTCCTAATGCTATGGTTCCTGCACCTCATATTCATGAAAATTGCACAGATATTTAGAGAAATCTACATTCCACTAAATATCTGTTTGTCTGTTTATATATGTATTTACAATGTTTGCATTTAGGAATATGCATGCATTCACTCAATGTGATATAGTTAGGCTTTGTGTCCGCACCCATCTTCAATTACAATCCTCATAATCCCCACGTGTCAAGGGAGAGACCAGGTGGAGGTAATTGAATTATGGGCGTGGTTTCCCTCATGCTGTTCTCGTGATAGTGAGTGAGTCTCACAATATCTGATGGTTTTATAAGGAGTACTGCCACACTTTGCTCGACACTTCTTCCTGACACCTAGTGAAGAAAGTTCCTTGCTTCCCCTTCACCTTCTGCTATGATTGCAAGTTTCCTGAGGCCTCCCCAGCTGTGCTTAATTGTAAGTCAGTTAAACCACTTTCCTTTATAAGTTAGGCAGTCTCTGGGAGTTGTTTATAGCAGTATAAAAACAACATAAAACAGTATGTTTGATATGTTCATATAATTTGGTTGACTCACCTGGCACCTTGCAGCTTGGTATCAATCTTAATACAATTTCTATGTGTATTCATCGCTATCAAATAATGAAAACATGGCATCTGCATTCAGAGATGAAGTTTCTCATTTTCATACAAGCATAAGTTTTATCTAGTAAATAATTTTTAAATAACTTAAAACTAAGTTCTAGTTATACTATATATTACTCCATGTTGGTCTCAATACGTCATATGAAAGAAAGGTAGATACAGTATTTTCATCTAAGAGGAAACTTAGAGAAAAATGAAATAACTTGCTCAAGGTCACCCATTCAGTAAGTAGTGAAGGCTAAACTGAAATCAAGGTTTTCAGGCTCCAAATTCCCTATTTTCCATATTATATAACCCAATCAAGTAAATATAATATATTAAGGTAAAAAACATTTGTCACGCTTTTATACTACTAAATGCCATTACAATTCTCTATAGAATAACACATGGACATTTTAGCAGTTCTGTAAATCAACAGGTTAAAAACTTTTTGCCTGAAACTCACTATCAACTGAAAGACAAATTTTACTCTTTTAAAATTAGAAGAAATATAATTTGCAAGTTGAAGAGACAATGATGCACTTTTTCATTTTCTTAACTCAACTGGAATTAAAATTATATTAACTGATCATTTTTCTCTTTCATATCACAACTTATTCTGCTTCTCTCTATTGTAATGTATTTTAATGTCTAACAACTCTTTTAGTTATTTGACAACTTTATATTAGAGTTAAAAGTTAAAAACATTTTCTTCTTTTGATGTTTAAAAATACAATACGAACAGAAAAGGGAATTCGCATGTCATTGCACATTGTAGATTCCAAGTGAAATTTGCTAGTTAATGAGAAATTCCAATAGCATACATGTTCATATATCTCTGGTTGTTTAAACCGATTCTTAATAATTAAAGGAACTTTTCAAAAATATAGTATTTTAATTATATAAGTGTAAATTTTGGATGCAATTAATATTTAAACCATTAATCTACACTTCAGTAATGAGAGTTGACGGTATAGAGATCAAAGTCAGCCAGGACTACAAACTCTAGTCGTATTTTTTAATAAATAAAAAAAAAAAGAAAAAGCTTCATTTTCCAATCCCTGGTTTTCTTCATATGGTAAATAAATGTTTGCTGAACATGTATAAAATGTCAAGTATTGTGTATGCTTTGATAGTTATGTATGAGATATGAACCATTCATAGAATATTAATCTTTTTTGCATATTTGCTTATTTCATGTTCTTTTTCAGAAAGGCTTTGTGCCTTGTAATTACATATAATCCAACAGAATGACAGAAAATAAAATTAATTGGGTGAGGACATCAAAGTGAAAGAAAAATAAAAGTTCTATGAAACCAGGGATTAAGTTAGTATATAAAGTCCATGCCAAGAAGAATTAGTTTCTCACAGTGCACTCCACATGTGGCTCTAAGTGTTCCATCTATCCGCAAATAGAAAATACAGACACAATTACATGATACACATCTTCCGGAAGTTAAATGCACATACACGCAATTGTTTTGCTCAATAAAAAGCAAAACTATTCCTTTTAGCTACATAATAAGAAAATATCTCTCGTTAGTCTTTTTCTAAGAGTATTGAAAGTAATGGCCATAAATAATAACTTGACAGTAAATAATCTGATGTTTTAAAGAGTATGTTCTTGTAATATCCCCGTTCTAATTATTTGTAAGTATATTTTGAAAAAGCACTTCTGTAAGATCTGAATTTTATGTGGTTGAGGATTAATTAATGATCTATGCAGATCTGGCTTCATTTCAGGAAGAATTTCCAGTATCCAGAGAAAATGGCTGGCCCATCTTCCTTCTGGCTTGCCTTCATAAACACTGCTTATTTTCACTAACCTCTCCATCTGTACTGAGTGGCATTACGTTTATACTTATTTCCCTTGAAAAGAGACTGAAGTTCAGAGAGGCTTTTTGTGTGTTAATTGCAAATTCTGCACTGAAAAGTCAGTTAAACCAGGGCTGATAATAAAGCAAGCATGAATCAAAAGGCATCTCACCTTAGCTCGGAGGGAAGCTTCAAGGAATCCTTGAAGGCAAACATCCCTTCAAAGACTGTTAAGACACAAATGAACAGGAATTGGGCCCCGAAATTCTGAATCAGAGCCCTACAGGATGTAGAGCTCATCGAAAAATGAACACATATATCTGGCAGAGTGGGATAGGCACATATAAATCTAAATTCTAAATATGTGGGAGATTTTCAGTTAAATAATAGTGATGATTGAGAATATTGCTGACCCAGGGCAAGGGAAATTTTGTTACTGGGCACAATTGAGAATAATGAATTTATAATAAGCTGGAGTCAGAAGACAATTCTGTATCCTTATCCATGAATGGATAAACCAGAGAGTGGGACTAATAACGTGTTCACAGATTGCACATTTTATTCGGAAAACTATCAAGGATAATTAAAGATGCAAGAGATTAGCTAAGATATAATTGGTTCTGGGAACAAAAGCAATAGAGTCCATGGAGCAAAGAGCATTCATGAGTGGGTGAAGTAGGGCATTCACCGAGGATAAAAGCCTTGCTACGTTGGCTCAGATTACATCGGAGACGTGTAGTATAGGTAGCTAAATGGATGGGGGCAGTTAACGGCCATAAATACTTAGTTCAGCTTTCTCATGATCACAGGAAAAGTAAGAAGATACTGTCCATATTATGTGAAAACTGGAATGGAAAAAGGAGGAAGCAAAAGAGAAAATTTTACAAATCATTAATGAGTTTCATTAGCTTAAGATATAGTCACATGTATGTATCACCAAAATTCTGGAAAATTCGGCCACTGCTGACACACCCTCCAATATGATGGCAAAGCAATAGTTTATAAAAATTAAAAAAAAAACTTAGTATATACATTTCTCAGATACATTTTATATTTTTAGCCAAAGAGCCTACGCAGTTGTTTTATGTTGAAAAGAAAAAGACAGTGCTGACTCATTTCTCACAAAATGAGAAACTGCAACCTTTCTTTTTCATTTTCTTTTCTTTCTTTCTTTTTTTTTTTTTTTTTGAGATAGAGTTTCACTCTGTCACCCAGGCTGGAGTGCAGTGGTGTGATCTTGGCTCACTGCAACTTCTGCCTCCCAGGTTCAAGCAATTCTCCTGCCTCAGCCTCCCAAATAGCAGGGATTACAGGCACCCGCCCCCATGCTGGGGTAATTTTTGTATTTTTAGTAGAGATGGGGTTTCTCCAAGTTGACCAGGCTGGTCTGGAACTCTTGACCTCAAGTGATCCACCCACCTCGACCTCCCAAAATGCTATGATTACAGTGATCCACCCACCTTGGCCTCCTAAAGTGCTGGGGTTACAGGTGTGAGCCACTGCATCTGGCCAACTACAGCCTTTCTTCTAGAACACATAACATTAAAAATAAAAAATTTTAAATATTCATTTAGTTTTACTGCACAGTTGTTGAGTTGATGGTAATGTAAAGGAAATTCTTAGGGTACAGAATCAACAAGTAACGTTGCTTTCGAAAAGTGTGCTTGTCCTAGATTATTGTTTAGTGCTTACTCGTCAGTTCTAATCACCAAGTTATAATTGTATGTTCAAGAAATTTGGGGGGAAATTTTCTGTGAAGGATCAAGGGGAAGGTGCCAGAGAAGACAGGGAGTGCCTTTGTATTTTGATGCAAGGCTGAAATTTGTGAATGGGAGAAGGATGTGCAAGAAGACCCTCTTATAATAAGGTAGCTCTGAAAAAAAATAATATTGACCAAACAGATAGTGAATCCTGTAGCCAAAGTCAGAGGAGTGCACATCTTAGGAGGATGAGCTGGCATTATTAGTTCTGTTTTGTTTAGTCATTAGCTGGGAACAGCCTGAAGGAACATGGCCTTGGTGGTGGTAGATCCAGAGTGTAAGAACAGGGTTTATTAGTCACTTCAGTATTCTTGCATTACGTTTTCTTGATGGCAGTAGAAGTGCACCACTGGGGTTCCATCAAGAGAACCTAAAGCAGAGTTTGAGATTTAATAGACCACACACAAATGTGAGACAGTAAACAAGGACTATGGCCTCATAGTCCTGGTAGAGCTCAGATTAGCACCCCTAAATAAGGTTAAAACATTAAAAAAATTAGGCAAGTTCTACCCCATAGAAGAGGATGGAAGATAACCACAACAGTCTCAGAGATTGCTCTGTATAGAGATAGTAAAGAGAGGATTCCTGAGAGAATTCTTACCCATGAGATCTTCTTCCACTGGGGAGTGGTACCAGAAGAACTTAAAGTCCCAAATGTGGTTTTTAAATAGTCTCAGGTCAGAAGCAATCCCAGATATCTGGGACATGCAAATTCAAATTCTCTGCTGAGGAATGTACCCTACGCTCAGGGCCTCAAATACTCCCTCACATAAAGTTCTATGAAAATGAATTACCAACAAAACCATCACAAACAGATAGAGAGGCAAGTCTCCATCAGCAAGTTTATAGATAAAACAAAGGATACAATCAAACCTGAAGTAGTTGTGAAACTTGAAGGTTTTAATAATAAAAATACAATTTAAAGAGCTTGTAGGTTGGTGCAGTCGCTCAAGCCTGTAATCCCAGCACTTTGGGAGGCTGAGGCAAGCAGATCACTTGAGGTCAGGAGTTTCAGACCAGCCTGGTCAACATGGTGAAATCCCATCCCTACTGAAATACAAAAATTAGCGAGACTTGGTGGTGCGTGCCTGTAATCCTAGCTACTTGGGAGGCTGAAGCAGGAGAATTGCTTCAACCCGGGAGATGGAGGTTACAGTGAGCCGAGATCATGCCACTGCACTCCAGCCTGGGCAACAGAGCAAGACTCCATTTCCAAACAAACCAAAACAAAACAAGCTTGTATAATTTATGTGAGCAGAGTTTAACTGCTTTTATAATAAATCTCATTCTCATAATTCCATAAATTGGGAATATCATTTACTACACAGTCAACAAATACATGGTGGGTGCCAGAAGTGCCAAGATAATGCAGAAATAACAGCAGTGAAGAAAGCAGGAAGTTAACCAGCTTCATGGGCTTGGCATCTAATGAACACAAAATCTATGTTAGCTCCTATTTTCCCTCTTTCTGTCCCTGGGTCTCTATCTCTCTCTTTTTCTCTCATTCTCACAACATGCATGTACATACAACATATACACAACACAAACAATTCTTTTGCAATGGAAAATAGATAGATGAATAATAATGATAAAAATCTACGAAAGCCACAAAATAACAAAATGATATGTGCAACAGGCATTGAAATCATCAGATAACACATTATATAGACTGGCTACTGTTGATTTTGTATAAATGAAAGAAAATTAGGAGAATTTCTAACTTCACTATCTTCTTTCTAGAAAACCACAAGGAGAAGGTTAAGTCCCTGGTATTTTCAGTTTTCATCTCCATAAATTTATTTAGGTTTCTCAACCTAACAGTAACAGTGGAAGTAAATGAAACCAGAAAGTGTTATGATTTAAAAAACGAATAATTTCTCCAGATTTCGCAGACCAATTGATACAAACAACATAATGTCTTGTTTTTCTAAAGTAGGTTTAGTGGAAGCCACGCTATTGCTTCCTGGTCTGTGTATATCATCCTCATTTTACTATTTTTTAATTGACAAAAAAGTTGCATGCATTTATGGTGTACAACAGGATATTCTGAAATATGTATACATTGTGCAATGGCTAAATCAAGCCAATTCATATATGCCTTAACTCACACACTTACCATGTTTTAAGGTGAGAGCACTTGAAATCGACTCTGCTGATTTTCAAGTACTGTATAAAATACGTTATTACCTATTGCCGCCACATTGTATAACAGATCTCTTGACTTGGTGTCATCCTCTTTTAATATTAATACATGAGTAGACAAATCCAGGATCTTTTATTACCTTTATTGTTTTTCTTATGTAGCGTTATCTACTGTTATACTAGATTTTTCTCACACAATCTAAGAATAGAAGTTTTCTAAAACAAATAATTTAGTGATTTGAATGCAACTAGTTGGTAAGCCTGGTTTTATTATCAAAAGTGCAAATAAATAATTTAAATAATATGAGTCATTCTCTTTAATATTGGCCTATGAATTATTTGTTTATGATTCACAGGCCAATATGAAAGAAAATGACTCATATTATTTAGAAAGTTTATAATTTGAGGTAAACAAGAAAATAAAACAGATAATACCAACTTTAATTATAATAAAAACTTCATTCTGAGGGATTAATGCAAGGTTGTTACCTTTACAACCTTGTGAACACTTTATATGCATTATGTATTTTCATGCTAAGGGCCACCCTATGTGCTAGTTACTGTTGGTGATCAGGTTATACAGATGAGGACCCTGAGGAATAGAGAAGATACGAAAATGAATGCCGTTTAAAAGGACAGACACTGGGCTCAAACCAATATGTGACTCAAAGCCCAATCTCTCACCTATTAGTTTGTAAATGTTACATCTAAAAGTGAACTCACTAAAGCCTTCAGACATAAGATTCAAAAACTGGTGTTTTCACATTTAAATTATGAGTAATGTTCAGTAATATATAATTTCTGAATAGAAAATTCTTGTTATTTACACGTTTATAGACATAGAGTTATGAGACCTCTGAGTAGAGACTGAAACAATAGACTGGACCTTAAAAGCGGAAGTTTAGATGAGAAGGATATTTAGGTGTATTAATAAGGATTGAAGCTATAAAAATGAAGAAAATTATCTGAGAAAGCATTTCAAATACAAAGAGGGTTGGGCTTGGCTGGGCACGGTGGCTCACGCATCTGAACCCAGAACTTCGGGAAGCCAAGATGGGAGGAATCACTTGAGGCCAGGAATTTGAGACCATCTTGGTCAACACAGTGAGACCCTCAAATATATTTTAAAACAATTGTAAGAAGAGAGGTGGCCTGAAGAACAGACATAGAGTTATCCAATAAGTGGGGCAAGGAGGTATAACCATGCAAAGGAAACTGACAGAAGGCAAGATGAGGAGATGGAAAATCAGGTAAGTTGGATGCCTTAGAAGCCAAAGAAAGATGCTTCCGAAAGAAAAGATAAACAGTGTTAACAGTTGGTAGAAAGAGGATAGAAAGCTTTTCCAGTGGATTAAGCCAAACTGAGCACATAGGTGACCTGTAAGCTGGAAAGGTAATGGATTGGCACTGGAAGTTCTAAGGGAACTGTAAGTTTGAATACATTTGAAAAACCACTGCAGAGAGTATGAGAGTAAGTTGACTAGGTATACAATTTCAGGCAATTTAGGAAGATATAATTGAAGGACTGATTATAAATGTATTCATGATTCAAAAAATGTCCGCTAATTGCAGTAAACAAAACTCTGGACTGAGTGGTTTGGGTAGGTTTGGACTGTAGAACAGACAATTTCCCCTGCATTCATAGAAATTAAGGGCTCCAGAGTGATAAAGAAACAATAAACATCAGGTCAAAATGTTTTAATACAATACATTAGAAAATGGCCAGTGTTTTTTTTTTTTTAACGTAGATCACAACAATTAGAAAGATCAAGAGTGTTTGAGGTCCAAGCAGGTTGCATTTTAAAATGGGATTGCCCCACTGCTGGATTTCTACACAAAGGAAAAGGAATCATTTTTTTTTTAAAGAAATCTGCACTGATATGTTTATTGCAGCACTTTTCATAATAGGAAAGTCATGGAATCTACCTAAGTGCCCATCAATGGATGACTGGACAAAGAAAATATGGTACGTACACCAGCCATGAAAAGAATAAAATCATGTGTTTTGCAGCAACACAGTTAGAGCTGGAGGCCATTATCCTGGGTGAAATAACTCGGAAAATCAAATATTGCATATTCTCACTTATAAGTGGAAGTTAAACAATGGATACACATGGACATAAAGAGGAAAATAATAGCCGCTGGGGACTCCAAAATGTGGGAGAGTAGGAGGAAGATGAGGGTTGAAAAATGATGTCTTGGGTACAGTGTTTACTATATGAGTGATGGGTACTTTAGAAGCACAAACCTCACCATGACACAATATATCCATGTAACAAACCTGCCCATGTATCCCCCGTATGCCTAATGCAAAATAAAGTGAGATTGACAAGTATACTCAATTTTGTTGATATTTCAGCAATGATGCAGACTGAAAGAAGTGAGAATTAGCCATGTGGATATCTAGGGAGCAGCACTCTAGGTATGGGAATCGCAGTGCCAATTCCCTGAGGTGGCAGGGCAGTGTGCATGGAACAGTGAGAGGAAGTAATAGGAAATGAGGTTAAGGAAACAGTGGGAGTGAGGGCAGGGGCCAGAAAGAGGAGGAACTTCAAGTCCACTCCAAGATTTAGGTTTTACTGAGTGAAACAGGACCCTTCATATTGCTAACAATGTGCACTGGTCCTCTCACTTCTCCAGTGGTGTTCAGTTTATGACTTATAAGCACTGAGAGTAGCTTCATAACAAGTTTTGAACAATTACTACAAAACAGCAGCATGAGGAAGGAATTGTCTTTTGCTAGCATCTTATGAAAATGCAAACCATAAGTTTTCAGCTTAATAATGAACAGAGGTAAGAAAATAATGGGTGGCTGTTTTAGAAGAAAGGAGAGAAACGGGCTGAGGTTTAGTGAGTATGTTTATATTCTCATTCACTGATAACAAGATAAATACATTGAATCTGGATCCAGGATTTCAGGCTTTTTCTGCATCCGATCCTCCTGTTTTTCTTAGATCATTCCCATTTGTAAAACTAAATTACTATTTCAAAGTGCTGTGACAGAAATGGGACAAAAATGAAGATAATTTTGAGCCAAAAATGTTTTAACATACCATCAAGCTTTAAATTCAAAAGATACTTCTTAGTATTATACTTCTGGAATTTAGCCTAGATCTAAATCTTTTTTTTTTTTTTTTTTTTTGGAAAGAGAGGCCTACTGATTATTTATTCATTCATAAAACAAAACAAACATTTATTTATTGACTAGGTACCAAAAATTAAGATGAATCTTAGGGAAATACTCCCTTTAGAAGCTCACAGTCCAGTGTGCTTCTTCTCCATTTATTTTCTATGTTGCAGTCAAGTATTTTTCCTTTTATAAATACATGTCAATTACTCGCTTTTTGAATCTAGTCAGTGCAACACTGGAATTATTCAATGAAATTACATTTTCCTATGGTGCTCAGGACAGTCCACTGTCAATGTAATTGAGGCCCTTTCAAAACATAATTTCCATTAACCATGTTTATTCTGAATTGTCTTTTTGGCTTTCTTCATATGATAGAATCTATGATTGAATGAAAGTACTAGGTTTGAGATTACTGCATCTATAAGTGTAATATTTACTTTGATTATTAATGATTGTAATGGTTGGCTTTTAAGATCATTTCAGTTGCTTTGGTAATGGAATAACAATGCAAAAAATTAACAGTGAGGGATGGCTGTATTACCAAATTCCAGTTAAACCTCTGGTTCTTTCCCCAGCTCACATGTTTTTCACATAAATGCTTGGAGAAAATGTGAAGATTACAGTTGTTCTTATACATATTTAATATACATGCATCATAGTGAAAATTTTGTATATATTATATGAGGCAAGAATTATTCATAAATTTATAAACACAGATTCCATTCTCTGGCAATAAGATCCCTTAACAACCATATATATTTCCCATACAGGTGTTATTAAAATGAAAAATATACAGTTTTTAGGCATACATCCACTAAATCAGAAGCCCATTTTTGTTTAAATATTTTTCTTCAGCTATATTATATCATTTTTGAAAGCATAATTTATAATGTTCAAAATGGAATGTGTTCCAAACTTTTTCTTAGAGTGCTCAGTAAGAAAGTACTTATATTTATATCCATTTTGAATCAGTCTTCAGAGAATCATACTTTAATCAGGAAATCCGAGCTTATGAAAATGTTCATTATATTGATTTTTTTTCCATATTGCTGTGCACAGTGAATCTTGTCTGAGCAAGCTAATGAAATACTTTATTTCATGATATGTCACTAGGCTAATGGAGGTACGTGACATGTTATGGCCAAATTTTGTGTGATCTTCTTTATTGAAAGAATCACCCACATGTTCCTAAAAGATACCCATATTTGCATTTTTATAAAAAAATTAATTTTGCTCACATTTCTTACAGACGCTCAATCAAATAAGTTACAACCAGACAATTTGTAAATGAGTTAATTGAATTTTAATTATATTGTAGAAGGAATATGGAGAAGAAATCCAATGAATAAATACCATTTTTAAATGTATATCATATTTTGTAAAAAAAAATATTTAAAAGATGAAAAACTGAATTTTTAAAACACAAACTTTAAGTTTTATGCAAATAACATATACAACAGTTACCTGATTTATAGCAAAAGGGTAGCTCTGTATTGTCAATACAGATCATTTCCCTTTAAGTGTTCTTGTCTTTTTAAAATGCTTTACAACATGATTGTTTCATTATTTATTAAAAAGCTCATTATAAGTTTCCTTTGCATAAGGTGTTCATTTGTCAGTTAGAAAAAAATACAAAATTAAATGATTCGATCATCAAAATGTTTGGGATATTTTTCATTTTATATTTACTGAATGGTATAGAGCAAATTAAATGAGTTTCAGAGTCTTTCTTTTACATATGTTTTACATTGATATGACTCTTACTATAAAATCATCAATAACTTTTACAAGTATCAATACTGTTGCATGAAGAAAAATACTGACATACTAATTCCTCAGGTCAGATATGGATTAATCTGCATGGAACAGAAATCCAACTATAATCTCTTAAAGAGGGATGTATTTTTCTCAGGGAAGAAGAAGTCCAGAGATTGGCATCCTGGGTCTTATACAGCAACCCCATGATAACATCAAAAAAAGGACCTTTTAATTTCTCAATCTATTATCTTAAACATGTGGCCTTCTTCTCTATGCTTGTAAACCAGTTTCTGCATCTCTAAGCATTATATCAGCAAGTCATGGAAAAGACAAAAGAAAAAATGGGAAAGATAGAAAAAAAAACAGCAAAGAGTACATCCAGTGTGAGTGCAGGTGGATGCAAAGATGGGAACTACAGATAGGACCTACTTGAGAGTGGAGGGAAGGAGGAGGGTGAGGAATGAAAACCTAACCATCAGATACCATGATCATTACTTGGGTGATGAAATAATCTGTACACAAAACCACCGTGACATTCAATTTACCTCCTATATAGCTAACCTGCACATGTACCCCTGAACCTAAAACAAAAGTTAAAAAGTAGAATAAAATAATTACAATTTTTTTTTTTCCTCAAAAGCCCCAAAAGATTTTTTTCCATGTTTACTGCATAAGGTGAAATGGAGTCGTATGTCTACTCTAGCTCGGAGGTATTCTGGGAGGAGTGAGCATTTTAATTAGGCACAGTGCTACCCAAGCCAAACCATTAATGATACATGCTGTGACTATGGAAGGATTCTATTAATTAGGAGAAGGGGGACTGCATATCGGGTAGGCCTCTAGCAGTGACTGTCATGCTCATTATCACCTTTGCAATCAGATCCCCAAAGGCTAAGAAACTGTGAAAGACATTGCTTAAAATAGAAGTTCACTAGCTTCAGTGAAGTTGAAGATAGCTTATCTCACTGTCTTATAATTTAATGTTCTAAAGTAATCATTTACTGAACGCTACAGCAATTAATGGTGATAAATTTAGAGTGTGAAGTCACATCTGTGTTTTTACTCCCTATCTTCAAGCTATGTAGGATTGGACAAGTTATTTAATATGTCTTGGTCTTTATTTTCTAATTTATAAAATGGGAGAAATTTTTGAGCGAGAACATTACTCTGGATAAAGTACATACCCAATTATCATATGACTTACATTTTTCTAAAATTTGTGTAATCAATAATATTTGCAATGACTGAGTAAAATATTCAGGAAAAGGAAAACTGTGAATACAATTTTATAGAGTACAGATTACTTCTTTTGTCTAATGATGTGAGTAAACAACAAATGCAAAATAAAAAGTCTGTTGATTTTATTTATTTATTTATTTATTTTGAGGCAGGGTCTAGCACTGTCGCCAGGCTGGAGTGCAATTGCACACGCTCGGCTCACTGCAAACTTCATCTCCCAGGTTCAAGCGATTCTCCTGCCTCAGCCTCCTGAGTAGTTGGGATTATAGGCACATGCCACCAGGCCCAGCTAATTTTGTATTTGCAGTAGAGACGGTGTTTTGCCATGTTGTCCAGGATGGTCTCAATCTACTGACTTCAGGTGGCCTGACCACCTCGGACTCCCAAAGTACTGGGATTATAGGCATGAGCCACCATGCCTGGCCACATCTGTTGATTTTAATAGCTATGATAGGCTTTGTTTCAAGCTGAATCGATATTAAGTAAAGTATAAGTACCCTTTTACAGCTGAAGAATATTGTAAAATAAATTTCGCATTAGCTGAGTTTATATGCAGGTAAAACATTTGTGCGCTATCCGACCATCACTTAAAGATTGAATGTAATAATCTTTGGTTCTTCTACATGGTAAAATGTGAGGGTCCTCCTGGCTGCTGCAGTATTTCCTGCCAGTAGTAATTCATACTTTCTACGTGGAGATTAAATGAGTAATTATGTCATTTTGCACCTGGAAACAGACATGGTGATGGACTGACTCCAGACTGCTACAGTAAGAATAAAGAGGTTGAGTGTAGCCCCTTGCTTTTTTTGTCAAGATTAGCCAGATAAAGTGACAACCACAGTTAAGTCCTCCTGCTCTTTCTGAGACTTACACATAGAGCTTTATCTGTTTGGTTTTGCAGATATCGTTTGCCCTCAGGCCAATGACTGATGTGATACCAGGCTCACTGTCCTATGTGACATTTACCTAGTACACACAGATATTGGCTCAAGCTGTCAAAGATAAGAAGGAAATAACCAAAAAACATTAAGCATAAGAAAAAGCACATGGGGTGGAGTGTGGTGATTCACACCTGTAATCCCAGTGCTTTGTGAGGCTGAGGAGGAGGGAGAATAGCTTAAGGCTAGGAGTTCAAAACCAGCCTGGGCAACATAGCAACACTTCATCTCTACAAAACAATTTAAAAAAGAAACAGAAAGGAAAAGCAAAGGAATAGCAAGAGTCACATTTTTTCTTCTTCTTTTTTTTTTTTTTTTTGAGATGGAGTCTTACAGTGTTGCTAGGCTGGAGTACAGTGTCATGATCTCGGCTCACTGTAACCTCTGCCTCCTGTGCTCAAGGGATTCTCCTGCCTCAGTCTCCTGAGTAGCTGGGACTACAGGCATGTACCACCACACCCAGCTAATTTTTGTATTTTTGGTAGAGAGGGGGTTTCACCATGTTGGCCAGCATGGTCTCGATCTCTTGACCTTATGACTCATCTAACTCTGCCTCCCGAAATGCTGGGATTACAGGCATGAGCCACCATGCTCAGCCAGGAGTCACATTTCTACACTGTGACTGAACTTCAGTAATAACAGCAAATGAGCAGATCGGCTCAAACAACAATGAGAAAAAGAAACTAGACACAAGTGGGTGCAAGGAAATAATAGGTAATACCTAGTAGTGCAAAATATTTGCATTATACTAAACTCTTAACTTTTACTGTCTTATTTAATTCTCCCAATTGCCACAGCTATTCATACAAAGTTAATTATTTTGCCCAAGGTCATAGCACCAAACCCAGGCAGCTGATTTTAAAGTCTGTGCTTTTAAATGATATTCTACATTTAATCTACTTTTAAATGATATTCTACATTTGTATCTACCTAGAGATACAAAATAATTTCTAAAAAATAAACCTTCACTAGTGCGGAGTATACTTGTTTGAGGAAAACCTTGATGGATTGACCTATCTCCATTTATGACTGGAAAATCCTATCACAGATGGGCACCTGTAGACTAGACTTGCAGTTCCAAAGAGATGACTTCAACCGATATTGTTCACTAATACTAAGATTTATCACGGACATTATAAAAGATATTTAATGGCTACAGTAGTCTAAGAGACATGTTCTGGGAATATATGTTTCAAGCTGCTGCAGTTCTTCTCAGATCAAATCATATTTCTTGTGAAAATAGTGCAGTGTTAACTGATAGCGCATCAAACCTGAAGGGACAGTTCAATGGGTTTGTGTGCCGAGTTGAAAAAGAAAGTCAATTTTCATTTGCTTTTAGACACACATTTTGAATCAGACAATATTAGATACAATGGCAGTGTCAGAAGAGATGGTCTCATGTTTGCCTTTTACATGTTGGTGCTTCGTTTTTAAGACCAAGATAAAAGTATGTGAGAAAAAGCACTCAGAGAATACTGAACGGTAATTCTCTCATGATGAATGATATGTCTACCTTTATTGATACTTGAAGAAATATTGGTAAGTCTCAGCTAAGAAAGCATAGTAACTAAAGGTTGGTTTGTAAAATAAATAAAGAAAAAAGGGAAGGGCTACTCTTGCTTTTTTTTTTTTTTTTTTTTTTTGAGATGGAATTTTTTTTTTCTTTTTTTTTTTTGGTTCTTGTTGCCCAGACTGGAGTCCAATGGTGCCATCTCTGCTCACTGCAACCTCCACCTCCTGGGTTCAAGTGATTCTTCTGCTTCAGCCTTCCGAGTAGCTAGAATGACAGGCATCTGCTGCCATGCCTGGTTAATTTTTGTATTTTTAGTAGAGATGGGTTTTATCTTGTTGGCCAAGCTGGTCTTGAACTCCTGACCTCAGGTGATGGACCTGCCTGAGTCTCCCAAAGTGCTGGGGTTACAGGTGTGAGCAACCACGCCCAGCCTATTGCTTTAATAAAGATTTCCTGCAAATATGTCCTGCTACAAATTGCAAATGGTGGAAGCACTTCACCTCTAAGCATTGTGAATGGAACTGGTGACCGTTAAGGCAAACTTTATGATTAAATAAATACTTTCATTTGTACTATTTAATTTTCTATGTATGATGTTTCAAAAAACATGCATAAGCTATAGTAAATATAAGATTCTTCCTTATCTATGCCTCATTTTGAAGGAAGAAACCTTCTCTTGAGAAGGAGAAGAACAAATAAAGGCAGAGCCTAGGGTACTGTATGTAATGAAATGAAGGATAGACCAACTTCTCAGGAGACCAACTGTGGTCCATTCATTCAAATGGCACAAGACATTGTCATCTGTTGAAGTTTGCTTATATGTAAGAAACTATTTATCGCTATTCCTCTTAAAATGCTGACCCTGAAAATATTCTATAAAGACCTAGCATCAATGATATTTTACCTAGCCAATTATAAGTAAGTAGGTTGATTTTTCGGATATGTTGTACAGACAATTTTAACATTTTAATATAAACTTTGATATTTTAATTATTAATAACACAAAAGGATTAGGTCTCATTTTATGCAGGAAACTATTTATGTCCTCTGTACTACATAAACTCAACTTAGAATATAAGATGCAAGAGCAAACTAACATCATGCTAATAGATAAAACCACACGAGGGACTGAAATTACACTGTCAGTGTGGTGTCAATGTATGTCTACTTTTAAAAATTTGAAAGCTTACACTTTTTTCAGCTTTAGTTAAAAAAAGTTTCTAGTTTCATTCTTTCCTCTATTGACTGCTGTTTCTGCTACATGGACAAAAGAGGTTTCCATTGCTCGCTTTTGGTTTGTTTTGCTTATATGTAAAGCTTATAATTAAATATGTAGGGCCAAGGAGAGAGGAAATTAACAGTGACATAGGAGAGGAAAGAGAAAGTAAAAATGAAGGTCACTATATACTGCAAACATTGATGCTTTTGTCTCCTTCACATACAGCTATTGGCCTCATGTTGTAGCCTGAAACCATCTGATCCAGAGAAGTCAAAACAAAAACTTTAAAAAAACTTCTTTCTCTTCAGCAAGTTTTCCTTCTCATGAAATACATCCTCATCCCTCAAGTCACTTGATGTCATGTAGTAACTTTTAAAGTTCATACCTCAAATTTGAAAACAATATTGTAAATTATTGTAGATTTTATAAGCGATCCTGAATAATCAGGTGAATTACTTTACCTATAATCATCTATTAGCTTGGAAATTTGCAGATGTTTCATTTATCTATTTGCAGTGCAAACAGAAACAACTTTAAAAATATACATATTATTTGACATTTTTATATCTTTTGAGTGAGAGAGAAAGAAGATAAAAGTAGAAAGTAGAGAATCTTCTGTCTACATTTAAGTGATATAATTTCAGTTATATTCACGGCATCTCTAGTATTTATCACATAGTTTTCCCTGGAGAAATATCATTTTTAAGTCTTGTCTATTATTGTTTACTTCAAACTGTATAATGTATAGTAAACTATTTATGGATAAGATAAATTACACTGCAGCTTTAATTTTCCAGGTTTACAGCTCTCACTTGTGACATAGAAAATGAAGAGATTTAAAATCCATTTCAGGCATGTAACTATAATTTCATAAAATTTTATACCCCACAATATATAACATGTGATAAAAGATGTGAAGTGCAGAAAATATTCATCATTTACTGCTTCTTCATGGCCACAACTTTTGGGCCCTTTAAATAGGGATAAATATTGGAGGAAAAGTATCCTTTTCCGTTGTTGAAAAAGTTCTAAACTAGATTCCAGTAAAATTTAAAATAAAAGAGAAAGTGCATTATTGAGCCGAAGTCAGGACACATGAGTTTTGTTCCCAGCCTCTGACTGCAATATACTGGAAAAACATTTTAATATTCCAAGCTTTGGCCTCCTCACCTTGATTACTAAGAAGAAAAAGATTATTAATAATGCCAAAGAATATAATATTCTGAAAATAATTCATATGTCTGTAGCAATTATTCAAATAAAAATATTAATGTAATTGTTAATAAGCAAATGATCCCATTTCTTTTGATTTACATTTTTCTCTTCAAATATACCCAAGTCAGATAATGAATGTGGTATCTACTAATTTTACTCCATGTTACATTTTTCTGCATTGCTACTGGAGCTTGAACCTGATGTCATTCTTTCTAATCCTGGCAGCCATCAATTCTCAGTCCTTGATGCTTTTTGGTTCAACTGACTTTTTCCTCATATAAATGCTGTAACACGTTTACACATGAAATCATTATGAAATCCATTGAATGTAATGTATTTTTATCTGAAACCATCAGAAAATCAAACATGTTTTACTTTTAACTGTTTTAAATTTTATAGGAACATAATATTTTGATTTATGGAATATTAAAAGGCTGCTATAATGAGCCACCTAGCCCAAATAGCAGCAGGTAATTTTATCTGGTGTAACGGAAAGAACCCTAGGCAGAGAGTTGGATAACCCAGTTTCTATTCTGATTTCTGTAATTAACTAGCTCTGTGATATTGAGGAAATCACTTAGCCTTCCTGATTCTCAATTTCCTCATTTGTGAAATGAAGTAATTGAAACAATGTTCTCTAAGGAACTGCCTAGTTCCAACAACCTGATTTTATGCCAACAGAAGCCATGCATGAAGACCATTTTGTTTCCTTTTAAAATCTATACTTTCTTCTTACCAATTTATATTACACTAACAACATTTTTGCAATATCTGGTCACAAGTATCATTAGGTTTAAGGGCTACCTATGGTCAATACAATTGGGAGGCAGCTGGCGTGGCCAGGGCCAGTCCCTCCAGCCAAGGAATAGGCAATGGTCTAGACTGGCCAGCTCGAGTCACAGTAGAAATAGTTCTAGTACAAGAAAGACATGATCTACACCTCAAGTAGGTATTGGAAAAAAAAAAAAAGTGTGTGTGTATTAATAAGTACCTGAGCTGACTGCTCAAATACCTTATTCTTCTTCTTATGAGAAGGTCAATAAATTTCAAGCTTCATTAGCATCAGTGTGTACTTAGAACCAACAAATGGTATACCTACTTCTCAGAGAAGGATTCAAGACATAAAATGGGTGGCAATTTTTATATCTGTAGGCATAGAAGGGTCATAGAAGTAAAAGTACTCAACATTTTATAATGCACTAAATGAAGCCTGTTTTAAACTAAAATAGAGCAGTATTTGTATTGTTTTTCTTTTTTAATGCAAGTAGCGTCAAAACTTGGAATCAAAGAAGAATTATGTTGAGCACAAAATATTTCTCTTAGTAAAGCATAGGAGAGAGGTTAGCTTGGGCAGTAGACAAATAATGTTACCACAAAGTTTCAAGCAGTAGACTTAAATGTGTTCTGTGAATGATGGTGATTTTTCCTGTGTGTGCCTCTGATTAGGGAAAAGGGAGTGGGGAGAAACTATAAACCCTGGCCCCACATTTTCCCACAGATATTTAGCATAATGAGGTGGCTGCTAAGCTTTCATTTTCAGAAATCTCATGTTTTAAAAATGCTTAGGATGGCTGAGTTGGAGAATACTGGCATGGAACATGGTAAAATTATACATTAGTTTAATTAACTGCCATTATTTGAATGGCAGAAAAAGAGGCCTATACCATGATGTATCAGTACAGAAGTAGACAGCTCTTTTCATTTGCCTTTGGACAAAATTTACGTGATGAAAGCTCTGTCTCTATATTGAGCTCAATATACACTAGATCAACGGCCCAGATTTCCCTCTTTCATAAGTTTGGATTGGCTGACATTTCACTTTGACCTAGTAGAAGAAACAGAGTTGTTTCGAACTGTATACAGGATGATTTAGTTGAGTAGTGAGTAAGCAAAACCTGCTGTACTGACTTTGATGTATAATAAGGTTTCTCTTCTCATGTTATGTTTGGGGATGTACTGATGAACTTGTCCCAAGTATGTGAAACTTGATAACAATGAGTATTCAATAAATGCCAGTTGCATGGAGAAAGAAAGTGGGAAATTGTGTTTTGGGGGTCACTTAGGCTGAATGTTGGTTTTCTTTTGTTTGTTCTTTAGAGTAACAAAAACAAATTCTGAATAAGATTGATGAGTTCATTATATGTGGAAAAGTCATGAATGTTTGTTGGAATTGACATGATGCTGTCAGAACTCCTTCCTCTCCCATTTCCTTATTTTTCTTACCTCAGTCTCCCTTTGGGTGTAGCCTCTATTTTCTTCATTTTCAGACACCTCACATTGTCCACGGCGCAAAGTGAGGTGGGGACCATCTGAGTAATGAGGCAGCTACTCTTTTTTCTAAAAATCTGGCCATGATTATTGGCCAGACCTAAGACTTTTTGCTCAGCCTGTGGGCAAGTGTCAAAATGTAGTAATTACCAATATCACTATATTCACAGAGAGGATAGGTACCAAAACACTGATAAAATGAAGGGCTAAAAGTGTCAACCAGAAACAATGGAGAAAGAATACTGGCGGGAAAAAATAAATATTCAAACAAATTAAAATATATCAGAGAACTGTAGCATGTAACCAAGAAATAAAAAATCTCTTTAATCTTAAAGCGTGATTTTTTTTAATGCAGCAATACAAATACTAGATTTCAGTATTTATCTATATTTACTAGTATTCTATTGCTGCACTACAAATTCCCACAAACTTAGCAGCTGAAAACAATCCTTATTTATTAACTCAGAGTTCTGCAGGAAAAAATTCAACCCCGTGTGATGGGGTTCTTTTCTCAGAGTCTCACAAGATTGAAACCAACATGTCATCAGGGCTGTGTTCCTCTCTAGAGGCTCTTAGGGAAGAAGAGCAGCTTTGAAGAGAAGTCATTCGTTCGTAGAAGACACTTCCTTGATATCTTAGGGTTGAGGACTCCTTTGTTACTGCCAGCTGTGCACGAGGTTGTAGGTAGTTCAACGCCTGCAGGTTGCTTCTCTGCATCCACAACTTACAACATGTGTGTTTGCTTTCTTCCAAGCTGACTGGAGCATGTGTTTTGGACTACCTTTTGTTACACCTGGAAAAAATTTTCTGCTTTAAAGGTCTCATGTGATTGGGTCAGGCCCACCCAAATAATCTTCTTTGAAGGTTAACTGTGCCATATGACATGCGTTTGTGTTAACAAGCATAGGAATAAAATCCATGATCTTGACAGTCCTGGGGATTATGCAAGATGTGGACACTTAGGGGAGAGAGTGAATTTGGTTATAGAATACTTTCTACTGTGCTGTAGGTTGCATTTCAGTCATAATTGAAAATTGAGGTTTGATTTGGATTTAGTTCAGTATTGAGTAAGCCCAAGTGATATGGTTTGGCTCCATGTCCTCCCTGCATCCACAAATCTCATCTTGAATTGTAATATCCACATGTTGGAGGAGGCGCCTAGTGGGAGGTGATTGGATCATGAGGGCCTATGTCCCCCTCATCGTTCTGATGGTGAGTAGTTCTCATGAGAACTGGCATTAAATTGTGGCACTTCACCCCTGACGATCTCTCTTCCTCTCTTTCTCCTGCCACCTTTTAAGATGTGCCCTGCTTCTTCCCCTTCACCTTCTGCCAAGGCTGTAAGTTTCCTGAGGCCTCCCCAGCTATGCAAAACTGTGAATCAATTAGGCTTCTTCTCTTTGTAAATTACCCAGTTTCAGGTAAATCTTTACAGCGGTGTGAACATGGACTAAAACACCAAGTTTTATGATGTAAAATAATACAGTGAAGTATGTTTGAGCCCTGATTAGTCTTGGAAATTCTGTCTATAAATTCTGTCTGTAACTTATCTTACTAAGCAACCAATGAGACATGGAAAAAGAAAAATTGTAATGAACAGTGGATAATCAGTAAGAAAACTATCCTTTTTTAATCTTGGAAATAATGCACTTCTACAGTCAATAACATTCATGTGTCAGTTTTAAGAAAGTGTACTATGAACACATATGCACACACATAATTTCCTGGACTCCAAGAATCATTAGGAGAACCTTAGTAATAAAAAATTCAGTTTTTACTGAAAAGCAACCAAACTTTAAAAGATATGTTCAATATTTAAGGCCTCAATCGATGCCAAAGTAAGCACCTGCTTTAATAATACTGAAACTCATTTTTAAAAAAGTATCTGACCTTTAAAAATGCAGTAGCCTGAAATAAATTTATTTCAGTCAGGCATTCAATAATATATGCTTGCTAAAAGCAAAGTTCAAGTTATAGCATCCGTAGCAGCTATTTTTTTTTTTTTTTGCCTTCTTATTTTATTTTTTTCTTTTAACTTAAAGTCAAAATGGAACTATTATCTCTTTGGCAGTTTCTTGTGAATCCTATTAGCCTATTGGGAAATAAGTGAAATCTGAGAATGATTCCTTTCTTAATGTGTTTATAATGAGAGCTTTAAAAAAATGATCTCTCACTAACCTGTGTTTAGAAACAAGACATAATTTACCACATTTCTTATACAGGATAGTTACTATTTATCTTTGGGATTAAGATTACTCATTTTCACACTATGAGGCAGAAAATAAATATTAGGTATAAATTATCATGCAAATAAGATAATATACTATTATAGAGAATAAGACCATGAGATATGAATTCCTAGCAATAAATTTGACAAAAAACAACTTGACTCATAATGCAAAGGAAACAAGCTGAGATCTTGTGTTTATTTTTTCTGCATTTGTGATATTATGCTTTCAAATCCATTTAATGTAGTTGCTGTGGAATAAGGAAAGGAAATAAAAGATTTCAGTAAGGTGGCTTTATGCTTTAACACACTAAGCAATCCCAATAGTAATAGATGCTACCAAAAATAGGTCACCTTCAAACCACCCTTGAAAATAAGCAGACACTGTAAATTCAGATTGTGTTCTTAAGAACATTTTTAAGACCATTGTTTTATATATATATATATATATAAATATTTATATATATGTTTTATATATATTATATGTAAAATACATGTTATATATATAAAATACATGTTATATATAAAAATATATATGTTTATATATAAAATACATGTTATATATAAAATACTTGTTTATATATATTTATATATAAAATACATATGTTATATATATACTTGTTTTTATATATATATATAAATTCAGATTGTGTTCTTAAGAACATTTTTAAGACCATTGTTTTATATGTATATATTTTTATATATATTTTCTATATACATATTAATATTAATATATATATATAAATGGTCTTAAAAATGTTCTTAAGAACACAATCTGAATTTATATATATATATAAAATAAGTATATATATAACGTATGTACTTGCTATATATATATTATATATATATAACATATTACATATATAACATATATATATACATATATATATGTGTATATGACCTTGTATTTATTTTGAAAAAATTGTGCTTGTCTGAGTGCAAGAAAATGCCATCTTTTCCTCTTTTTTCTCTCACATAAAACATATATAAACATCCTCACACACATGCACAAATCTGTGTAGTTATTAGTTCACTGTGAGAAAGAAAGTAGGTATTTAGTGACCATTTCTTTTATTAAATGGAGTTACTCTATTACCTTTTTAATATGATGGATTTTATGTCTTTCAAAACAAATTATGACACAATGTGCACAACAAAGCAATATAGTTTCATTCAAAAAACTGATTCCCTGAGAGTAAGTACTAAAGTATGTTTTCTGTTCTAGTACCTAGTACTATTACTAATGGGCAGCCAAAAGTATTTTTCAACGAAACTATTTTTATTAATGCATTCAGAATAATACAAATCTGTCTTTGCTCAAACAAAGTGATGTCACAAAACAAAACCTTATGTAGTTTGCATCTGTTGCTAATTCAATTCTCCGACCAAAGATTCAGCTTGTTTGTTATTTTCTCTCCAGATAGTTTCCTGTTTTGTTTTTCTTTTAATGACATTGTATTATAAAATTAAAAGTGAGATTGTTCGGTTTAAATGCTAGTCCCAAAGACATGTGGGGTTAGACAACCTGGTATAATCTCTGCTCTGCATATTTTTACTTGTGTGTCTTGAGCCAAGTTAACCTGCCTGTGCCTCAATTTCTGTATCTACAAAATGAGAATACCAATGGTAGGGTTGTAATCATAGCGGCTTTCTGAGTATTAAAGTGGGTTTAGACACATAAAGCCATTAGAAAGTTGCCTGGCAAAACATAGAAACCTGATAGATTTTGCTACCATTATATTGAATCCAATTAGTTTTCTCATGCACATTTATAGAAGTTAATATAAATAGAAAGAAATATTGCTACACTGGGCTTATTTGGATGTGAAGGGAGAGAAATGGAGGAAAACAAATATTATGAAGCCAAATTCTCTACAATATTCTCCAAGTTTATGATATAAATATTACAATGTACATTTTACATATGAAGATTCCAAGGGACAAAGAAATTTAGTAATTTATACAGTAACACAAAGGTAATAATGATGTGCTTGGGATTCTACCCTTCAAATATCTGATGCTCATGCTCATGAATTTTAGCTCTTTTTATGTTGTGTACACTCTATATGCTAAACAAAAAATCAAAAGACAACAACAACATTTAAAGATGGGCTTGCTATATGTGCATGCATTCATTCCTTTAAAATTGATTAGTTCATTAAACCATTACGGAGCATGGACCATGTGGTCTGTATTTGATCTGGTGAAAACACAGAACTCACGAAATATGGTACAATTGTGTCTAATTTCATATCTCAACCTCTAAAGTTACACTAACTCTGATAAAAATTCAGAACAAAGGACAGAAAGGAGGATACAAATGAAATGGGAGGGGTGAAAAAAATATACATCAACCAGAGAAAGAATAAAATTAAACAAAAGGATCTGATATCCATGTATCATATTGCTGTATTATCACTTGTGAATTGAACATATCTCTCAACTAAGTTAACATCCCTTTAAGGGTGAGAGAATGCCACCGATAGAATTAGTAGTATCTAAAACTAATTTCAGTATAAAAAGGACTTTACATTATCTCCAATTTGTAGGGTCATGTCATTCTGGTAAAGGTTCTGCAAAAGCAAACCACTGATTTGGAAATCACAAATATATTCCAAATTTTAATATAGTTACTTATGTTAAACATCATATGTTAAAATTTTAACATATTCTTTTTGACTAATTAATCATTTCCTTTTTAAGTCAAATGAGCGAGTCAGGAAGGCGGTCTCTGTAACAATCTGAGGACTTGTGGTTGGGGAAGATGTCACCTACTTTTAAGTCAAGAGATAAATGCTTTACCTGCTAATCGGAAAACACACCCGAAAGCAGGAGAAAAGTCTGGTCAAAACATTGCATTGCATCTAATGAAAACTAATTAACCAGTTTAAAAACAAAAATCCTTTGATACTACAAAATTCAATCGCTTTCACAATAAATGGATAAACTGCTTTGTGGAAGAATTCACGCCAGTTAGAATGGCGATCATTAAAAAATCTGGAGACAACAGATGCTGGAGGGGATGTGGAGAAATAGGAACACTCTTACACTGTTGGTGGGAGTGTAAATTAGTTCAACCATTGTGGAAGACAGTGTGGCGATTCCTCAAGGACCTAGAAATAGAAATTCCATTTGACCCAGCAATCCCATTACTGGGTAT